>JAREIK010003377.1:36190-118509 GCA_029783825.1 Sapria himalayana | reverse complement strand
TGAATTGTCAAAGAAAACTTCTTCAATGCTAGAATTAGCCTTTCAAGATAAGAAATTAATTACATCAAATTGAGGTGGTGAGGACCATGACTTTGTCTTCTTAATGATCCAAATCCTGGAGATAGGTGCTAATGTAGAAGATGATGAATTTGAATCTGAAGATGAGATTGAACATGTTTTGGAATATGAATCAGAAGATTAAGATGACTATGAAGACTTTACTGATTTGTAGTATTTTTTTGCAATCTTGTTGTGAAACACCCTAGTAAACTTATCTCCCAAGTTATTATAATCACTAGTTGTCCATTTTTTAACTCATTAACCGGCTTTTGATGTAATGGGAGAGATGAGTTTGGAATTTTCTGCTAGTTTATGTTTCTAGTATTTTTTTAAGGAAAGAATTGTGTAACAATCCTTTCTTTAGTTGCACAAGAACTTTTCATTGAATAACCTACACTTGAAAATAGATTTATATCCAAATTTCTCATTCATTCTTTATTTTCTTTTTTTTTATTTGTTTTTGTCCACATGAGTTTTCTTAGTATATTATGTACAATATTAGTAGTCTAGTATTTCTGATTGCTGCTCCATTTTAAATTTGTTATCTGATTTGTACACATCAAAGACCCAAGTCAAAGTGTAGACAAGAGAATAATGTCTGCTTTATTGTTATAAGTAAGAATACATATTAAATGTGAGATGATGATGGTCTTATTTTAGATGCTATAAGTCTATAATCATAAATAAGCATATTTGCTCTCTTGAATATCTACTTGTTTTAGAAACTTTTTTTTTGTATCATTAAATAACATGCTTTGAAATTTATTAGAAAATTTTTACCTTTCCAAGGATGAGTATAAAAACTAAAGCATAATATAAATGTATCAGGATTCTTTAGTGTACATCTAGTGAAGAACTAGGCTCCAGTTGTAGTTTGATTTGGAGGTTTGTGATATTTGTCCATAGATAATCACTCATACCATGGGCAAGAAAAATCTCCGAATTGAAGTATCACCACTACCCATCAACACAACCCTAAATTTTCTTATCATTTTTTCATTGTTCCAAGAAGTGTCGACGATTTTTTTTTGTTTCTTGTGAATTGTTTGATTATGGCCTTTGTTTGGAGAAAATAAGAGTTTTTGTGATTAATGATTAATCTTTATTCTCCATTATCTTGCAGATTAATGTTTTGATTTATTCTATAGTTGTGAGATTCGATCATGCAATAAAACTATACCATTTTTTTTAATTTTCCTTCAAGTATATCTAGGTAGTGACTATTATGGCTAGTACTTAAACAATAGAGGTTTCATGGTTAGCTTTTAGTGAGCCCAATGCATGGATTACTAAGGTTTCATTTGCATTACTTTGTTTTTCATTAGGGCTACATATGCATTTTATTTAAGGTTTAATTGATTAGGTTTTGCTGGTATATGGATTTTGCTATTGTGATTTGGGTAGAGAAGATATAGGATGGTGTTTTGGTTGTTATGATTGTGATTTTGCTATTATGGTTATGAAAGAAATTTTCCCGAAACTATACACGGAGAAAGTGAAACATAAATATAGTGAGATTGTATTATATTGACAAGTTAACTTAAATCATTAATCACAAAATCACGATTTATACTTTGTTCAAGGGTTTCATATTTTTTGATTGTGCCATTGGAGTCGCTATACTGTAAGTAAACAATAATATGCATATTTATTTTTATGAAAGCTTAGATTTAAAACTACCCAAATGCCCCTTAAGTTTTGTATTTCATGGTATATGGAGACTGGTGGAATGATCATAATTACATGAGTGGTTATAGTTTTCTTTTTCATTTTTGTGCATGCTACTGGTTATTTAGTTTGGGAATTCAAAATATCTTTATTACTTACCTAAAAGCTTGATCCATGAACTATTGATAGGTGTTAGCACTCTTTGGATGGATAAAGATTCAATGATTATTTTCATTTTGCATTTTAAGGCAGGAAAATTTGTTGGAAATTAGATGTTTTCTTATTTCCCATTTTTCCATGTTTATGCTTATTTTCCATATTCTGTAATACTGATTAAATCCTTTCGTTCATTGATTCTTTTCTAGGTTTGTGATCATGGAGATGAGGAGTTTTTTAGGTTTGTGATCATTGAGAATGGGGGGAGAAAAAAGTTTGAGAAAATCTTTTCCTTTTGTGTTTTGCAATATATTGAGAAATTCTATGCATAAAAAAGCTTACCCAATGTATATGTTTCCTTTTCTTTGTCTTTTAATTGGCCCAATAGATCAAACATTACTCTATATTTCTTATTATGCCTAATATTATGGTATATAGGCTATACCTCAAAATACAACCAGTATTGTGGATGCTTCTGATTGGGACAATCTTATACATGTTAAAGTGCATAAACCTTTTATATTGGATGGGTATTTTACTCATAACAAAATCAGTTATGCTGAAATTTTATTTTAAAAATATTGGTTTCTCTTTTAACTAAATCTAGAAAACACATATAATATTGGTGAGAAAACACATTAAAGCTCAACTCATCAATATCATTTTATGGTATAGTGATCCAACTAAAAAGAACTTAAGAGTTGACAAAGGCAAGTTAAGTATGAATTGCATGATACTTTTATACAGAAATAAGTATAAGTTCTACTATTTTTATACTATCAATGTTATTTCATTCAACTATTATGATATTTTATCCAATCAGGGAAGGACTATAGTAGAAGCAAGTACTTAAAATTTGTATGCCATTATGCTTTATGCTATTGTGATCATATTTCAAGATAATATACAACATTGACTTTATACTTGTAGGTTAACACTTTATGCTTGTTAATGAACTTCTTGGGTGGTTAGTTAACTAACCATCATATGTGCAAATGGGTAGAGGTAAAGGAAAGAAGAAATCTATGAAGGTAGAGGTAAAAGAAGAGGAGGAAACCATGAAGATAGAGGTAATAATAATAGTAGATATTAGACAGAGTCTATTGATGAGATAAATCATGTAACAGAGACAAAAGACATGGCTCCCAGTATACAATCACAAATTCCTTCAGTACAACCATCACCTCTTCTGCCAGCATAGGCATCAAAACAATTTGAAATTGGCTCTGTATCAGCATCTATTGGTGAATCTATAAATGTTGAGGCCAACATTTATGGTACTTCTAGATTTGACCTTAGAGATGTGATCATTATTGAGAACAAAGAGTGAGCTTTCAACAACTTTTTTTTAAGTTTGTTTTATTATTGTTATAACCCTCTCTTTTGGCGGAGGTCTACCATTTTTACAAACTAGGTTCTACCCTTCCCCCTTTTTACACCCATCTTTTAAAATAAAAGTAAAATCGGACATATACTATTAAAATTGTCCAATTTAGGACCTTGAAATGCCTTATTCATTGTGCTGGAATTTTGAATTACCGACTTATGCCTTCTTTTGCAATCCCTTCTTGGCTTTTCTCCCGTTAGCCTTTCTTCTTGGGATTCCACTGCTTCTACTTTGGCTATGCTTCTTCCGCATCATTCATGCTGAGGCTTGAACCCATCCAGAAAATTCAGACTTAGACATGCTAACCCTCTGGAAGATCACCTGGCCATATGCAAATCTTTAAGATTTTTGCTCTACTCCACCTTTCTCATCTTGGAATTTCCTGTCTTGGCTAATTGATGGCCCAAACTGAGAGACACCAACCCTGCAAGTTGACCGACGGAGACCCATAGACTCATGGGGACATTACTTGGCTGGCATTTATACAAACATCTTGCCGACTACACACAAGACCTCCTTACCGACTCTATACAGAAAACCATCTTACAGACTCACATACATAAAACGAGGTTTCCAACACATAGTAGACAAATACTACTGGACCCTTAACAAATACTAATAAGAAAATAAAATGCTTCTTAACTCCATCCACCGACGCAATACCTCACCCTGAAAACTGCAGAAAACAGGAGCTTCTAATTCCTGCAAAAGAGGCAAGACTTATATCCAGTATATACTTACCTGATCAATCTCTTGGAAAGTGCCCTGCCAAACATAATCTTAACCAAACACATATAATTGTGTATTATATAAGGCTATTGATCAAGACTTCACCAACCTCCTGCAGGATAAACCTTCAAAAAAACTATCCAGGCACGCATAGGGGAAGATATGCTACAAAAAGGAAACATAAAGGCTGCAAAGAAAACAGGCTTACTCCCAATCCCGTCTAGCCTACTAAAAGAAAGTAAAAAAGATCTTAAGTCAATTTTCCATATGTCCATTATAAAAACTATTTTTTGCCAATCCTGATATACGGGAATCCGAGTACATCGAGTTTTGCTAGACCTTTAAATTTATCTGGGAATTCACTTGGACCAAAGATCACATCTCCTATAGATTCCCCTTCTTTGGCCAACCTATCCGCTAGAGAATTCGCCTCTCTGTAAATATGCTTAATGCTTGCATTTCTTTCTTCCTTGAATTTTTTAATGCAATCTATGTCTTCTTCATATATGCAGAGCTTAAAATCTTTATAAGCAAGATCAACTAGCAACTTAGAATCTACCTGAATTTGGAAATCTATAAGATTAAGCTCGCTACAGATTTGTAAACCTTTATGGAGAGCTTTAATCTATGAATATAATGCTGAGTTAACTTTAAACTTCATCGAAAATGCTTTAACTACCCTTCCAAGCGAATCCCTTATTACGCCTCCACCCCCTGCAACTCCCATATCTCTGTTAAAACATCCGTCTTAAGAGTCATTTTACCTTTAGGTGGTTTCTCCCACTTAATGCATTTTATTCTCCGTTCTCTTTCTTTTTTCGTATAATAAGCCCCATTGATTTATCAAATCCATTGCTGTCTTATCCATCCTGGTTTTGATAGGGCTCACCTCTGAAATGCAAATAAGCTCTCTTTTAATATCTTTTATGATGTCAAGTGAATTCATTCTCACATTATCAAATCTACTCATATTTCTAGCCTTCCAGACACACCAAATAACTACCAACGAGATGTTTTCTTAAGGCAGGTCTGATCTTTATTTCCAATATTTACTCACTGCCAACTCAATAATCTATCTTTTAGCTTCTTACCTTGACTTATGTGAATAATTTTAATTTGGATCCAGACTTCCTTAGCTATCTAACCAGTCGAGAACAAATGATCTATACTCTCAATATTTGAGAAGCAACACTCACACCTAGAAGCAATTTTAATACCTTTTCTTTGCACGTTATTATCAACCGGAGTAATTTCTAGAAGAGATCTCCACAATAAAATTTTCAATTTTTGTGGAGAATAATTATCCCAGATCCATTTGAACATCGGAGACTTCTTTTTTTAGCTCTAAGATGTTCTTTAGCCGATTTTAAAGTGAATGTTCCTTGTGGGTTGAGAGTCCACTTCCACCCGCTCTTATTTAATTTTGAGTGAGATTCAACAAAATCTTTTTGATTCAATAACATTTTCAATGTTCTTGATGGCTTTTTCTTGTTATCCTCCTTTCCCCAATTATATTTAACCCTCATAAATCTTGTCCAAAGACTCTCATTTTCTTTCAGTTTCCACCAGCCTTTACATGCCCATGCTTTAGAGGCCACATCAAAATTGGTAAACCCATTTTACCAGCCTCTTCCTTCGGGTGACATAGTGTGTCCCATTTTATCCAATGTAACATAGCTTTCCCTTTCTGCTTACCCCATAAGAAATTCGCCATTTCTTTCTCCAATTTTTTAAGCATTATTTTAGGCGGCTGGATGATAGATAAAATGTGTGACAATGATCCTTGAAGAACATGAAAGATGAGAGTAGCTCTACCACCAAAACAAAGTAGATCTTCCTTCCATCCCACAATTTTACCTCTCATTTTTTCTAGAAGAAAACTGAGATACTCTTCTTTTAATTTATCTTCGTATATTGGACAGCCCAGATACATCAATCCACCTTTACTTTGAGTGAAGTCTGTGATCTCTTTAACTCTTTTAACCGTTTTCACTGGAGCTTTAGAGGACATGATAAATTGACATTTCTTTTTATTCATGCATTGTCCCATCTCCTCCTCCAGTGCCTGCATTAATTCCATAAGGTTCAATAAAGACTTCTTGCTAGCGTTAGTGAAGATAATAACGTCATCCGCGTATGCCAAGCAACTTATTAATGGAGTCCCTCTTGGTTGCCTATATGTCAAGATATTTACTTCTTGCATTCTCAATTTAAGATTTAAAAGGAGAAGTTCCAGATAGATATTAAAAAGATAAGGGGACAAAGGATCACCTTGCCTTAATCCTCTTTCTAGTTTAAACTCATCTCCTTTATGTCCATTAATTATAATTCTTACCCACACACTTGAGATAGATCTGAATAGTAAATCAATCCAAAATTCAGAGAAGCCCATTTTTCTCATAACATAACATATGATTGGCCATTCCACCCTGTCAAAGGCTTTTGAGAGATCCAGTTTAATTGCCACATTGTACCCTCTAGATTTAAGACCAATATCCCTCAGCATCTCAGAGGCTAAGCCTATATTTTCCATCATTATCCTGTTTTTAACAAAACTTGATTGCTCAGGAAAGATAATATTTGAAAATATATTACTTAACCTATTTTGTAGGAGTTTTGCTAGGATTTTATATACCGCATTGCACAAGCTGATTGGTCTAAAATCCTCATATTGTTGTGGATTTTTAGACTTAGGTAATAAGATAATATAAGAACGAGACCATGATTTGGTAATTTCTGCACCTGCAGAAATAAACAAGATCGCGAGATCTAGATCCTTCTTAATGATATTCCAGGCATACTGAACGAAGGCACTATTCCATCCATCAGGACCTGCTGCGTTATCTTTATTCAAGGTAAAAACTACTTTTTTGACTTCTTCCTCTTCAGGAAATTCCTCTAGTCTAATATTATCTTCTGGTGTAATCTGACATTTTAATGCTTGCATTACTAATTGGCCTTTTAGATTAGTTTTTTTGGACATGTGATTTTTAAAATATTCATTTAAGGTGCTTTTAATTTCCCCTTCTTCTTCTATCCAACGCCCTTCAGGATTTTTAATGCCTGTTATTGGCTTCTTTTGAGATTTAATTTTAGCCATACAATGGAAAAATTTTGTGTTCTTGTCACCTTCTTTTAGCCATTTGATTTTCGATCTTTGTTTCCAAAAAACCTCCTCCATGTGTAGTCTAAGTCTTAAAGTTGCTTCCGCTTTGCTAAGCTCTTGCCTACATATATCATTTTGATTAATTTCAAATTCTTTTTCTTTAGCTAATACCTCCTCTTCTGCTTTGATAATATTTTTATTAATATTACCAAAAGTATCTTTGTTCCATTTGACCAACCTGAATCTTAATCTGCGTAGCTTCGTAGCTAGACCTGCAGAGGGTTGCCTGATGAGGGTTCTGACCATGATGATTCTACTGTCCTCTCGAAGTCCGGGTGAAGACTCCACATATTTTGAAAAGTAAAGCTTTTCATCCCTTTCTGCCAATTACGAAGGGATAATAGCAGTGGGCTATGATCCGAGCATGTTCTACTCAAAATTTTTAGAGACATGCCTCCATGAACGGTTAGCCATTTTGTATTATATAATACTCTATCTAATCTAGCCCAGATTACTCCCCACTTCTTCCAGTTATTACACCATGTATACTTTGATCCCAGGAAATCTGCTTCCATGAGATTCGTATTTGCAATAGCATCATTAAAATGGTCCATAGCCTCTAGATCTGGGCTTCTTCCTCCTAGCTTCTCCCTCGGATACCTGATAACATTAAAGTCTCCTCCGATGATCCATGGGAGATCTACCCGAGCTATCTCGATCATTTCCTGCCATAATGTCTTTCTTCCTTCCTTAGTATTTTTATCATATACGGTAGTAAAAAGTGTCTCTGAATTACCTATTTTAAAATGCAATAGCTGTTCTGTAGATTTAAGAACTACCATACTTAAGCTTCCATTCCACAAAACCCAAATTTGCCCATTAATATTAGCCGTATCATTATTGAACCCCATTTTAATTTTATAATTATCTATTTTTTTAATATCTATCATAGGTTCTAAAAGGACAACAATTTTTGCTTTATGAATTTTTATTAGTTTCTTAATCCTATTTAAAGAGGGCTTATTTTCCACCCCTCAGATATTCAAATAAATGCAACTATCCATTATTAGTAGATCTCGCTTGTGCTCTGGTTGTGCATTTAGACTCATATTTCATATTTAAATATTTTTTCCTTTTTCTAAAAGATTTTAGAGAACTCGAGCCACTTACCTGAGCCTTATTGATACCAATTCTGCCCAATTAGAGTGCCAGTATTCTTACTTCTTCCATTGCTTCCTCCCTTGTGTACGAATACCATTTATTTGTTGCTAAAGTAACATCCTCATTTAGCCTGGGCCTATACATGCTATCATCCCTACTTGAATGAGGGAAGAATACACAACTCTTATAATCATGCTCTGTTTCTGAGAAATCTAAAACATCATGATCTATCCAGCTGAAATCTGTGTCACTGTCAGTTAATGAAGATTTTTGCTTGATTCTTCTACCAGCTTTTCTTCTCCTAAGCAGATTTCTTTTTAATTTTTCTTTTTCTCCTTCCGAAAATACCAGCCTAACTTCTGTTCTTCCACTTGTTCTGGACTCTAACTCACCATTTTCTCTAATCTCCTAACTTGAAAACCTATCCATACCCTTCTCCTTTAGTGTACCTTCCAAGTTCTCATCTGAAAAAGAATTTTTCCCTCTTATAGACTCTGCTTCATGCCTTATGGAACCCTTATATAATGGGACTTCTTTCTCCATTCTCCCATCTCTTATCTTCTGTTCATCCTCCTCAATAATCATGCTAGACTTGCTCTTCTATTTTTTCAAGAAGCTATCGTTCCTTACCCATACCTCTGCCCTACCCCCATCTTTCCCCTTCCCCTCCTCCAAACTATCCCTGCCCATCTTACATTCATCCAGATCATGCCCAAGCCTCCTGCATAGTTTACAGTAACTTGGGGCTTGCTTTGGAACAATGTTTTGCCAAAGCCCAACCCCATCTTCAGTGCCTACCCAAACCTTCTATGGGTGCTGGAATTCAAAATTCATCTCAATGCAAATCCTTGCACCATGCGTTCTTGTCATTGAGGCAGTAGCCTCATCCATAAACATCGGCTTCCCGACACACACAGCAATAGAGTATAGAGAAGCTTTATTAAAAAAAGGTAATGGAAAATTAGGAAGGGAATGCCATACCGGGGCTATCGGGGATTCCTCCATGGGGGAGAATTGCATTGCCCATTTCAGAAGGTGCATAGGATATCCAGAAACGTACCATAATCTGCGCAGCCACATTCTGTTATAATCTTTTTCCACCATGAATTGAAGAAATACGTGCTTAGAGTCGTAGTCGCCTGTCTTGACATTACCGTTAAGCTTGAGTGAGTTAAGGAACCCATGAATTTCGTCAAAACGAGGCCTGCCATGCGAAAACTTCCCCACGAGAGTGAGTTTGAATGGCTCCTCCATTCTCTCAAAATCTGCCTTAGAAAATATTACCATCGGAAGTTCATTCTTCCTCCCAAGCTTGGGTAAATTAGGTGCGGGATCTTTCAGAACAGAGGCAAATGATTTCTTCTTGAACAATATATCATTATACTCCATTGTAAGGCTGAAATGAGCTTGAATTTGCATGAAGATGGACTTTATCTCTCTAGAAAATTATCTTTCTCTCTCTAGAGAGTTGAGAGCTTCCTACTCCTACACCTTCTTCTTCCTTTTCTTCTTTTTAAGCTTTCAACAACATAATTTTCTTCTAATAATGCAAATAGAAGCATTTACTATATAAACATGTCATAAGCATTACTATCCATCAATCTATAATATTTAGTTGCCACTCAAGTCCTTTAATGAAAGATTGTCATAATTGATAACATTTAATTAATTGACATATACCAATACACTAGAATATTCTTAGTTTTATGTAATAAAATGTGGTAGAAAAAATCAACTTAATTTTTTTCTTTTGGTTTTTGTTATAGATCAGCTAGTCAAGACCATTATCCTCATCATTTTTTTTAGAATTCACTGGAGCATGAGCTATCCAATTAATTACTCTAATCACTTAACTAGCATATGAAGGTTCAAACACAAACACTTGTCCACAATGTATGTGGGTTTGTATAAAAATATATGTTCGTGTCATTTTCAGTAGAATTTTAAGACAATTGCATTTAATTATCCAATTTAATCACAATTAATATCATTACCAAGAAAATGACTTCTTTATTTGTTTAGTATTATTAAATCTTTTCAATACTAAAACTAAGAAGAAAGTAATTTTCATCATATGTTGTTGCCACATGAAAAATGCTCACGGATGATTAAAAGACTTTTAAGCAACAACTTCACAAGGATGGGTATACTTGGAAGAATATTTCTCAGAACACTAAAGATTTGTATTTTGAGGATTTTCAGGCAATATTTTTCAAAAATATTGTAACTTTAAAAATATAAAATGAGTTTGTACTAACTATTTGTTTTTTTTTTTGCAAATTTATAGTAATATTTTTGGTGGGATAAAAAAATAAGTGGCATAGTCAAGATTATTTGGGAGAAACATGTAGCTATTAAATACAAGAGTTTCATTTGGACCATTAAGAATGCCAAACAGAAGCCAACCTATGTTTCTGATGATATTTAGAAGGCATGGAATGATGAATTCAATAAGGCTGAGTACATAGCAAGAGCATGACATAACAAGCTAAATCAGCAAGCTGGTGAACCTGCCACTCATAACGGAGGATCTATCACACATTATTCACATGCTAAATGCATGGATAGGTTTTTACGATTAGAAAGTTTGTTACAAGAACATTTTAATTGTGTGATCACATTATATACATTTTTTGTTTTGAACTCACAAGAACAAAGTTTGGGAAAGAAGCCTACATACTATAAGTTGTTTATTCATAATCATGCTAAAAGGAGTGATGACTCATTCATCAATGAGAAAGCCAAAGCTTTGAATATTAGCATCTTAATTAAAATTTAATTATTTATTATATTAATAGTTAAATATTTCATTACTAAATTTATAAATTATAATGTGATGTGCTGTTGAGTGCATGATGATTTCATCCAACTACAAAAGGAGATGTCCGAACCTAGTCTAGTTGATGAAAATGATTTTTTTTTAAAATGTCGTGTGTGTGAAGAAATCGAGACTATATGGTATTAACTATGAAATAGCAACATACTATAGCATTGCTTCTTTTAGTGGCACTTCACCTGCTAAGGGTCATAGCCATGAGTTACAGGATAAATTCCAGCTTGTGTAGGAAGAAAATGAGTTGTTACATGATCAGTTTAATGATTTGCAAGATCAACACCAAAAAATACAAGAGCGAAATGAAATAATCCAGGAGGATATGCATAAACAAATGCAAGAGGTGATGTGTAAAAAAATGTAAGAGATGCAACGAGAGATGAAAGAGCAGATGAAATCATAGTTGGCTTCTTTTTTTCATAGTATAATGATCAGTAGCTATATTTGACACTACAATTACCATTTTTTTATTTAAGAATACTATTGATTTTATAATTAATTAAAAGTATTGTGTATTTCAACTTATTTAATGATATCTATTATTTTAACTATAAAGTTACATCTTAAACATTTCATATAATTGACTTTGAAAGACAAAAAGATCGGTATGAAAAGGCACGACATGTGAACAAAAATATTTGTATATATTAATAGAAAATAAATTAAAAATTTCATCTCTATTTAGAGATGGAATGTTGCACTTTGATTAGAGATAGAATTTGAGACCAAAATGTCCAAATCTGATTTGAGACGAAATCATTCTTTCTTTGAAGAGAGATGAAATTTGAGACCATAAATTCAGTCTAATTAGAGACAGGATGAAATCTATCTCTGATCAAAGATAGAATCAAATCCATCTATAAATAGTGATAGAATTTAAGACTAAAAATTCCATATCTAGTCAGAGATGGAATCAATGTCTCTTGATAGAGATAAAATTTATGACCAAAAATTCAATCTCTAATCAGTGACGGAATTAGCTTTGGGAATTATAAATTTAGAGATGGTAAAATCCATCACTAATCCATCTCTGATTATAGACTAAAAGTTCCATCATTAATCAGACATATATTAGAGATGGTCAAAATCACATACCAGCATTTTTAAGACTGAAACTTTCATCTCTAACCCATCTGGAATTCTATTTATTAATGGATTAAAGACCAAAATGTCTATCTCTAAATGAAGGCTTTTATGTACTGTAAATAGATAGATAGACAGACATATATATAGATAGATCGATCGATCAAATAGAGATACAGCTATATAGTAAGAGAGATAAATAGATAGACTAAAGAGAGACAGATCGATAGTCAAATAGACAGAAAGATAGATAGATAAATATAAATATAAATATAAATAGATAGACAGATGGATAGATAGATTGATAGATAGAAAGAGAGACAAATAGATAGAAAGATAGATAGACAGACAGATAGATAGATAGATAGATAGATAGATAGAGAGATACATAGATAGATAGTTACATAGATAGATAGATAAACAGGTAGACCGGCAGATAAATAGATAAACATATAGACAGACAGATAGAGAGATAGATAGTTAGTTAGATAGATAGATAGATAGATAAATAGATAGATAGATAAATAGATAGATAAATAAATAGATATAAAGACAGACAGATTGATTGATTGATTATCATATTTATTAACATATTGATAGAGAGATAGATAAATAGATATATTGATTGTTAGATAGAAAGATAGTTAGACAAATAGATTGTTAGATTGAGAGATAAATAGATAGATATATTGACAGATAGATATACAAATAGACAAATAAATAGATAGAAAAATAGATATATAAACTAAAAGATGGATAATATAGATAGATAGACAAATAGATAGATAGTTAGTTAGATAGAAAAATATATAGATAAATAGATAGACACAATGATAGATAGATATATAGATAGATGAATAGATAGATAGACTGATAGATATATCAGATAGATAAACACAAAGATAGATAGAAAGATAGATAGGTAGATAGATAGACAGATAGATAGACTGTTAGATAGATAGATAGACAAATAGATAGAGTGATAGATAGATAGATAGATATACAAATAGATAGATAGATAGACAAATAGATAGGTAGATAGATAGATAAATAGATATATTGATAGAGAGAAAGATAGATATATAAATAGATAAACAGATAGATAGAAAAATAATAGATAGTTAGATAGATAGATAGACAAATAATCTAACAGATAGATAACTAGAAAGATAGATTGATTGATTGACAGACAGATAGAAATATATATATATATATATTGAAAAATAGATAGATAGATTAATAGACAGGCAAACATATAGATAGATAGATAGATAGATAAATAGATAGATAGATCAGATATATAGATATTTAGATATACAAATTGATTTGATAGATTGATATACAAGTTGATAGATACAGTAATAGTTAGATTGATAGATAGATTTATAGGCAGATAGATAGACATACAGACAAACAGACAGAAAGATAGATAGATAGATAAATAGTTCAGATATATAGATATTTAGATATACAAATTGATTTGATAGATTGATAGACAAGTTGATAGATAGAGTAATAGTTAGATTGATAGATAGATTTATAGACAGATAGATATACAAATTGATAGACAAGTAGTTATATATATATATATAATGACATATTGATAGACATATAGACAAACAAGATTGATTGATAGATAAATAGAGAGAGAGATATATAAATATATAGATAGATAGATAGATAGTTTGATAGACAGATAAATATACAGATAGACAAACTGATAGATAGACAAATAGACATACAAATATAAAGATATATAGACATAATAGCTAGGTAAATTTCTATAGCTATTATAAGAAATTCCTTCACTAAAATAGAATAGCGATGGATTTATGACGAAATTTATTCCAAGCTAAAGTACTTGTCGCAAAATATTAACGAAAAAAAAATTTCCTAACAAAATTTTGAATGTCAAAAATGTTCTTGCTAATTATATTTTTTCCCTTGCTAATTTTGATCATAATTAAGAGTAGTAAATAATATCTTTCATCTGAATATATACAGAAAATTTCCAAGCTAAATTAGTGATGGAATAATCTCAAGCTATAGAGATGTCAAATAGGGCAGGGTGGGCCGGGTCGACCCAATTTTAGGCTGCCCTACCGGGCTACCATGAAGGGTCAAGCCACAACACGGTATAGTAACCGTGTCGTGCCTGGCCTAGAATGGTTCAGTGATGGTAGGCCTGTCATGGACCAGCATCCTGAAAGTTTTTGGGTTCACCCCTGTTCGGCCTGATTATGGATGGGCAGCAACCCTAATCTTATTAAAAAATTAGTGTTTCCACCGCATGCCACCACACCCCCTCACTGCCTTCACCCATTCACAGCACGGTGAGCATCACCTATCAATGTCGGATCATCGTTACCATGTTCACTATATGGTCACGTGTGTCGTGCCCATGTGCCAGGCATTCTTGTCGTGCCTGATGTAATAGCTATGTTTGCACTTCATTTTTAAGATGTTGGTTCTTAAAATATTGATTGAGTTTTGATTTTGCAAATGGCTCACTAATCAATCTTATCACGAGATAAACATAGATATGTACAATAATATACTTGAGTGGTTTGAACTACCATAATAAATGGCTCATATCCATTAAATCTATGTTTATGATTAACATCCACTAGCTTATAATCCGAATGAATTTTTGTACACACATTTTGTATAGGATCAAACCACTCATATTTAATAATACAATCCTATTATTTTCATGTCCAAGATACTCCAACTCAATAACTTTTGCTATTTAACTATAATAATCAATCTCATCTACACTATAACTTGAGTCTTTAATGCATACACCACTGTTCATAGTCCCTTTAGAAGAATCATGCCATTTTGTGTGAAATTTATAGCCATTGACAAAATACCCAAGATAGGTTGTCACATATCTAAATGTGCTTTTACTTAGATTCTATATGAATATGTTGGTATCTTTATTTGAAAGATCATTTGTAAGTTGCATTAAATCAACAAATGATGTTAAAAAAATATTAGATACTAATAAATCAAAATATATAAAAATTTAATGCTTAATAATTCTTACATAGTTCTTGAACCAATTTGCAAATTCTATTTCTAGCATAGAATCGACCTCATGTCTCAGAATGGTTGGTTGTCTATGTTTTAACTGATTAACATAAACACTGCACAAATACTAATAGAGAGAAAATAATGTATATCATTTTTAAATTATTTATATTCAGGACAAAATTATCTTATGATTAAACATGCAACCATTTTAGGTATACATACTCAATATATGGTGCCACTTTCTCACAATTAAGTAAAACGTAACTCTGGGTTGCTTTGTACTCTTCATCTGTCATATAGCTTTTCTTTACACTTACAATTGCTATTCCAAGGTGCTTGAAGATAGATAGTTTGTCCTTAGATTTATCTTCCACCAACACATGACCATCATCATCCCAAGGGACATTTATATTCTTTGTATCGACATGGTCCTCAAAATACTAAGAAGAAAATGATGATGCTTCTTCTACTACATATGCATTGCAAATTGAACCTTCACCTTTTACCTTGTTTCTAATATTCAATTTCAACTTAAGAAGACACCTACAACCATTATGTTAGATTTTATTTAAATCAAATTACAATATTAATTTATGCTTAAAATAATAAAATATAGCTACTTAAATTTATTTACCTCTCAAAAGGATACATCCACCTGTATTGCACTGACCTGGCTATCCTTGCTTCATAAGCAAATGGACCGGAAAATTTTCCATTGAGTGAAAAAAACATGATAGGAATATCCATTCAAGCTTACAAAGAATGAGAGGTATGTCATTCTCTAGTCTCAACATGTCATCTATTTTGGTTGTGGTTGTGATTAGTTATTTGAAGAATAAATTAAGTTCTGTAAGAACCTTCCAAACTTTGTATAATAGTATTTTACGGAAAGTAATTGGTATTAATATCTGCATAAATACATGATAGTCATGACTTTTTATTCCAAATAACTTAGGCTTCTTCATATACACACATCTACCAAAATTTGACACATACCCATCTGAAAATTTCAAATTTTTATCCCATTCACACTAAGACTGTCTTGGTTTTTTTCAATTGTGTAACAAGTTTTAGGGTATTTTTCTATAGCCTCGTACTGTTTCAATTAAAGACACCGATAGTAATCATTCAACTTTTGTCTTAATTTTAAAGTGTCTTTTTTTTCGTATACATTCAGGACAATGTTGAAAATAATGTCAAACACATTTTTTTCAATATTCATTACGTCCAAGTTAAGACAAATTAAATTGGACATCCAATAGGGCAAGTCCCAATAAATACTACTTTTTCTCCAGCCAAATATTTTGCATATTGGTCCATTAGTTCTAGTAGCATCCATTTCAGTTACCTTTTTTAGACCCAAACTCTAAATCTCTATCAAGATATCATCTCTTTAATGTAAAGCTGGTAGAACTATCATCACTATTTTATTTTTTTGAAATGTAGTTCTATTTCTATGGAATTGATGATTTGTAGGTAGAAATTTATGATGGTTATCAAACCATGATTGTTTACCACTGAATTTAAGAATAAAAGCATCATACTTGGCCATGCAAAATGGGCATGCTAACCATCTTGTTGTACTCCAACCAGACAATATTGAATATGCAGTAAAATCACTTACCATCCACATCGCCCGCATAATGAAATTTTGCTTCTTTGAGATGCCATATGTATTAATGCCAACATCTCATAAATGATTCAACTCTACTTTAAGAGGATGTTAGAAAACATCCAACATGTATTTCAGATTTTTTGGCCTTGTAACCAATATTGACATAAACATATATTACTCCTTCACACACAACCATGGAGGAAAATTGTTAGGGTTCACTATCGCTGGCCATGTAGGATACTATTGTCCAAATTGGCCAAATGGCTAAAAACCATCAGTGTAGAGACCCAACCTCACATTTCGACTTTCAGTAGTAAAATCTTGATGTATATTATTAAAATACTTCCATGAAAGTGAATCTAATGGATGATGCATCACCCCTTGTTCAACCTCATGCTCAGAATGCCACCTAATTTCATGTGCTGTAACATTTGATGCTTATTGTCACTGTAATCGGGGAATAAAAGGGAAGTAATAAATTTTCTTAATTGAAACTTTCATCTTCTGTCACATTTCTACAACACGAGGAGCCATCTGAAACTAAGGATGATCACAAAACATATAGCTAATTAAATCACTATCACCACCCCAATATAACATACATCCATTGAAATAACAATCAATATTTTCCACTGGTAGACCCATACCTCATAGTAACTTCTTAATGGTATAAAAGTTGTTAGTGACCAAATTATTATCGGGAATAATCTCTTTCATCAGTTCTGTCATGTAATCAAATAATTTCATAGACATATGATCTTTTAACTTCATGCTCATAAGTCAAGCCAAAAGTGATAATTGTGAATGTGTTTTACAACAAGGCCACAACTAATTATCTGCAGCAAGCATATCATAAAATTTCTAAGCTTCAAGATTAGGTGGTTCATCCATGTAATCCATATTAAAGTTAGCACCAGTAGCTTCCATGACCATTTTATGGTATGTGTTTGATGTTTCTTCACTACAAACATATGATTCAATACCCTCATTTTGATCAATGTTCACATCCATTGTACTTTCCCATTGATAAATCAATACAAAATAATCTGGTACAAAGCCATATTTAGCCACATGGTATCTAATAGTCTTTACATCATGAAAAGGCATATTCTAACACTTGTAGTTATTACATGGACACTTAATTTTATCCCCGTTCATCCATATCGATTGACAATAAGCAAGTAAATGAAAGTTTCTAGCCCACTAAAAAAATATTTATTCAAAATTCCAATTATAAACCTTTTATATATCCACTGATGATCTGAACTCATTTTTCACTGTTATATTTGCAAAGAATTATGCTTAATCATAATTCTAAATGAAACATACAATTGACTTCAAATAATACTATTAATTAAATAAAATCACTTATAGATGAATATGCAAAGATAAAATATCATGAATTTCTAGGCAATACATTTGTAGAATCTACATGAAGAAATAGAACAATTATTAGCATGCTAATGGTGAAAATATATCATGCTATTTATAAATGAAGAGAGCATGTCTCTTCCAGTGAACCAATCAAAGCCACACAAAAAGACAAGAATTAGGAGAACACAAGAACCAAGTGAAATGACAACAAAGGGAAGCAAACAAGAATTGAATTGCAAGTTTGAAGGAGTAAGCTTCTCATTTCTCAATGAAGATCAAATAAGAAAATTTCAACTATTATTCAATTCAATCTTTGAATATAAAAATAAATAGGAACGAAAAAATAAATGGAATGAAGATCCAATTCCAAGAACTCTTGGAAAATGATTTAATGAAGAATTAATACATGAACCATAATAGATTTGAACTAGAAAATATATCATACAAAGTATTAAACTAGAAAACATAGATGTGAAACAACCTGCAATTTCAAATTTTTAGCATTACATATATAGACTGATTAAAGATATGAATAAATATAAGCATTAACATTAACATATTTTGTGGAGAACTATAATCAAGAACTAGTTTGCTAAAGAATAAGAAGTAAGCAAAACTCATTGACTATAGAGATCTTAGTAATTCTGTCACATCCTACATTAAGTTTACTAACAAGATAGGTATTAGAAATGGATGGATATAATCTAGTAAAACTAAATATTAACATTAAAGAGACACATGAATAAAACACTAAGAGTAAATGCCAAAGAAATGCATAAATAAATAGTTAATTGAAGTAGCAACCTAAGGACACGCCATCTTATGAACTAAAGAACTGCCTAAAAAATAGCAGTGCAAAAGAAATTTATCCTAATATTTGAGTAATTTACGTTAGGATTATTTACATACACATCATTTCAAATTTAAACGATACGAAGGATGGCAACTTATAAATTTAGCAAAAATTATAGATATGACCATCACTTATATACTTTTATCGATTAGATATTTAATTGAGAAATTAATTTTTGTTTTGAAAAGCCTATTTTCATTTTCTATGATGGTTGTTAGCTCTCATGATATGTTATTTTCAATATAATCTTTTATGAGTAGCCTTAACACATAAGAGTATTATTTCATCAAACAAAAGATTAAAAAAAGGTATATTTTGGCAATAGGAGTCCGAGAAGGCTATTTTTTCACAATACCCAAATAATCAAAGAGCAAATTAACCAAATGGCCACATCACTTTTTTTAAAAGATTCTAAAATGGGTTAATTAATTTCATCAACCAATAACATAGCTATAATTGCAAAAAAATTATAAACTTATTTAATATACACATACTATGATGTTACATAAAAACAAAAGATTGAAAATATATAAATAACAAAAAATATAATGATACAAATAATTCCAAACAAAAAATTATACATACATATGCGTGTATGTATGTGTGTGTGTGTGTATATCATATATCAAGAGTATCATAAACTACACTAAGGGGTTTATTAACATATGCTAAATCTAAAATAGCTGAAAAGAAAAAAACTAAAAGGAAAATATATGCTAATAAGAATATCATATTTTGCATAAATGATAATTTTTGATTTTTGTTTATCATTAATTTTTTATTGCTAAATATTGAATTTAACAAAAAATATACTACTATAATTACATTAAATCTAAAATATCACACCAATATTAAAGATATTTCTTCATATGGAGATTTAGATCCAATAAGTAATTTAAATCAAAAAAGATTATTTTGATAGTTTGATTCTCAATAATAATCTCAGAATCAACATTAGATCATAGTCAAAATTTTGAAAGTCTTTATTAAATGACGTTTTTCATCTTGTTTGATTTTTTTTTTTCATTTTGTTGAACAATATTATTTATGATATTTTCTAATTTTTAGTGTCATAAATAAATTGGCAAGTTTTTTTGTGTTCAGAAGTATATTAGTACACATGTTTCATTGTAAATAATAAATAAGCAACTTCACATGGATCACACATCTACACTACTTTGGATAAAATATTATATGCGCATTTTTTTTAAAAAAGAAGGGTATACTTATTACTAATCAAATTATCTATCATATTACTCATGTGAACATTGTATAATGATGGAATAATTACTTATTATAAATGTATACACCAAAAAAATTACCATGCATGATTATTGTGCTTTGAGAATGCATGGTATCTAATAAAACACATTGAGAAAATTCTGCACAATGTTTGTTCTCCTGCTTATAATAATATATAGTCTGACTTGGGTTCTTAGTCTTCTACACCTTCCATTTCTCAATCAAGTGTGCTTTGATTCTACATTCCAATATTAGATAGATATAATAAAGTTTAGTGTGGTGAATTTTTTCAATAGTACTATTAAACAATAATTAATATTAGGCCAATTAAATTAATTAAAGCATTTACGATCTTAATAAAGAAGAATTACTATGGAATATATTGGGTACCTAATTAAAGACCAAAAAAATATGATTTATTAACAAAAAAAAAACTAAACAAAAATCATCATCATCCACCAACACAAATTACAGCCTCAACAAACTATCAACATGAGTAATGACACCAAAATTAAAGGTTATGGTTAAGCTGTAACTTATTCTTTGAGAAATATATGAGAGTTTCACACTATAACCCCAAAAGCTTGATTAGTAGATAAATTTTCATAGGTTCTTCATATACACCTTCTTTATAGGAAAAAAATTCTAAAATATAAAAACCATAAATTAAAATATAAGATATAACTTGAATTTTAAAAATTACAGTACCTTACTCTCCTCCCCCTCTTATTATTTTCTTCGTCGTATTTTACTATTCTTCTTCGAATTTCAGAGAAAGCACACTTTCTGTTAATTTGAAATCCATTAAAACTTTTAAAAAATAATCATTTAAATAAAAAAATTCACACTACTGATTTATCATTGACACAGAAGAAATCAACAAAAAAGTACCATTTAGCTCACTGCTGATTTTAAAATTGCAAAACTCATTACTAATTTCTCATTAAATTATAATGAAAATAAACAAAAAAAAATAGGTAGAGAGAGAGATAGATAGATAGATACATATATTTTCTTTGTTTAATAAGAATCTACGAAATGATGCTCTGGCGAAGGTGTGTTCTGAAAGACAAATGTTTTTTAGAAGTGAACTGACCTAATTATGTAGAGACGACCAGACGGGTGAGTGACGGGTCAAAGAAATAAAATATTAGAAAACAAAATTATTTTATATTTAACCATTAATTATATTATTTAATAATTAAATAAATTTATGGTTAATACTTTATGAAATTCTTATGGTTATTTTTTATAATATTATTTATAAATTAATCAAATAAATTTCAGAAATAAAAAAATTAATTTTATGTTTATAACAATGGAGAAAATAAATAATATTACTAATAACCATGAAAACTAGTAATTGGAAATTAAATTTTCATATTATTTCATTTATTAAAAATATTTATTATTTCATATAACCATTGATATATTGTATAAATGTTAACCATACAAAATTTATAACATCTCATTTAAATAAAAAATAAATAACCAAGTAAATAATGAATAAGTAACATATCAATATTATTCAAACACCTAATAAAATATCTAACCATAACAATAAAAATATATAATCTTATAATTATCAAAAAAAATAAAATTAAAAATTAATTACTTACAAATATAACTTAGAAAATTAAGACTACAAATAAATCCAAAAATAAAAAAAATACAAAAGCAACAAATTTCAACTTGTATATTAATATAACAAATGATTTTAGATAATTTTTTAGTAGCTATTTCAATATTTTAAAAAAAATAAGAAAATATTAAGCAAATAATTATCTTATATACTATGATTATTAACTTTTAAGTTAATAATCATACATCTAAGTAAAAAGATGAGTTACAAAAACTATAATAAATAACAAATAAGAAGTATCAACAACATTAAAAAAAAAGATTTGTTTACTTCTTTAAAGAAATCATCACGATAGAAGAGCTCTATTAAGACTCCCAAATGACAATGATAATTGACTTGTCTCTCTAAATACCCAATACTACTCTCGTCTTCATTCATAGATAAAACTACTAATATCCCTCTATAATATATAATTTCTTCATATGATATATAAATTATAGAGATAATCTCTTGTGTATCCATACAAGCATCATATTGCACATCACTATTCTCTTAGTTGCACATTTATATTAAAGTTTAAACTTTTAAATATAATGGCATAAGATTATATAAATGTACAAGTGTTTAGATATAATGTTGTATTAAAATATTTTTATAAATGTTACATATATATATATATATGAAAAACTTTAATAAATATTATATTGTATAAATATCACAATTATATAAACAATATAAATATTATATTTTTATATAAAAATTTATATATTATATAAATTTTTATAAATATGTATAAACATTTTATATTTTTATAAATGCTATATAAACAATTATATAATGGATAGTATTTTGTAAATGTTGTATAAATATTTATAAACATTTACATATAACATTATATGTTTATATAAACATATCAATATTTATATATAATGTTATACGTTTATATATATTATATATTAGAGTATAAACATTTATATATAATGTCATATGATTATAAAAATGTATAAATATTTATATAATGTTATGTGTTTATAATATTTATATAAATATTATATTGCTTCAAATCGGCATAATATTTTCCAAAACAGTATACCTCTCTTGCTATAGTGTTTTTG
The DNA here is from genome assembly GCA_029783825.1 of Sapria himalayana. NCBI lineage: Eukaryota > Viridiplantae > Streptophyta > Magnoliopsida > Malpighiales > Rafflesiaceae > Sapria > Sapria himalayana. Next base: position 95,509 of record JAREIK010003377.1, on the reverse strand, counting down.
AAAAAAGATTTTTTGTTTTTATTTTTTTATTTTTTTTTCAAATCAATAAATATACGGGAGCAATAAAATTATTTTTTGAGTTTACCAAAAAGTAGAAATCTTTTATTTTGATGTAATTTTTAATATGAATATTTACTTATTTAAGTACTTTTTTAAAAATTATTATTCTAATGCACCAATACATAATTTTATTTTAGGTCTAATAACACCTAACAACAATAGAAAAATATATTCAAACAATATTAAATTAGCAAAAAAAAATGAATTTACTAATTAGCACCACCATGATTATCTCATATTTTATATTTTATTGAGAATGGTTTTTTTTTAATGAAAAAAATTAATTTTTTCTTTAATTTTATCAAAATTATTGAGGTTGTGAAAAAAAAACCGGAACAATTTTAAATTTAATGAATTTGATGTTATCAATATTACACAATATCAACAATTCAAGTAGCACAACCTGAGTAGGTATTTACTTGCAAACTAAGAAACGAATATCTAGGTTAAGTATTTTCAGCCTACTAAATCAATGTGAGCAACCAAACTCTCTGAAATATAAGTTTCGCCAAACTTAATTTCTATTTAAACTAATAAATATTTTGGCTTTACCCAACATATCATCTCTAACACAAGATCAATAAAGAGTCAAAACTTCCATCACTTGTAAACTTTATTGAATCATACACCAGAAAATATATGATTTTCTTTTAATTAAATTATTCATGAATAAATAAAACACATTGTGTTAAACAATAATTTAAACAATAATATTTAAAAAGAATTCTGACATTTCATCCTATGCATTATTTGTGATCAGCTAGCATTCATAAAAATTTTATATAATCTTAATATCAATTTTTTCTCAACTAAGATTGGTATTTATATTGTATGTTTGCCAATTTTAATGGAAGTTGAGTTTACCATTAAATTGTTTTTCATGGTTTACAGTGTTGTAAATAAAGGTTCACCAACCTATTTTCAATTTTTAAATATCTATAACCTAATTTATGCATATTTTATTTAAAATATTTACATTCAAACATGCTGTAAAACTAACAATGCTTGTATCATTTACCATGGAAAAATAAGCTACTACTGTCAGCCCAACACCAACACCATTAACTTATTATATTACTAAAGTAATATCATCAAATCAAACTTCAGTTTAAAAATGAAAGGCAGACAAAAAGTACACAATCACTTAAACCTTGGTCAAAACAAAAGTTGCCCATGAAGCAAATGCAAAAAATATTCGGTGTAGTGAATAGACTAATAATTTTGAAGGATATAGGAAAATCGAACAGATTCAGTATCCTCGAATAATAAGTAATATAACATGTAATTATAACATTAGAAGAATAAAATTAATAAAAGATATTCTGGAGAGTCTCCTAGCAGATATCTGATTGATATACATTAAGAAAATTGTTGAGTAGTAGATTCCAAGGACTCACACTTTCATTTTGTTCTGCTATTAAGTCAATCATCGATAGATAGTTCCTCCTATCACCCGCCTAAATGGATACCTAATTTTAATAAATGGTAAAAATAAATAGCACTTTTCAAAAAAATCTATGGAAAATAAATTATTTTGTTCGACATTGATTTAAATTACCAAGTTTGATCATCATACCAATTCCAAAATCATATTTTTCATTCTTCGTTAAAAACTAAAAGCATGATCAAATAACACAACAAATGAAACCACAAAATTAGGTCTTCAAATTGAAAGACCACTGATTAGGTTATGTATCATGATAATTTATGATAAATAAAATATAGAATAAAACTAATTGAAAAGTCTAAAACACCAATCAGAATTAGAATGATGAAGCATAACACACTGCCAACAATCTTCCGCAAGCAGTTTGCCTCCTCGATGCTATTTTGCTCAGCCACCAATTAGGTTATTGTTCATGTTTAACATATTTTAATTTTAAAATATTAATATTTATTTATTTATTTATTATTTTAAGATTACATATTTTATATTAAATTTAATATTATTTTTTATTTTCTTTTTAATTTACTATAATAATTTACTCAATGCTTTAATTCTGATAAATGTTAGTAGAGGCAAAAATAAAGTTTGAATTAAAATCAATTTATGGTCAGTTTGGTAGTGATTTTCAAAACTGTTAATAGGGCTAAAAATAATTTTAAGTGTGTATAAGAGAAAAAAAATATCATTAGTAATATTAACAAAATCTTTTATTAAACCCGACAAAAATACCTAAAGTATTGTTTTAATAAGCACATGGAGATATTTTTTTTATAACTCGTCAAAAGTTTTTGGATGTATTTAAAACATCAATATATCTATCCTTAAATATCAATTTATTTTATCTTAAATTTAATAAAAAATATGATTTTATTTATAATTCAAATATTTCAAATCTTTAGTAATATTTTTTAAAAATTTTTTTTATAATCATTAAATTTTGTTTAAGTTTTATTAATATAAATATTTTCTTATTTATTTCAAATATTTTATATGCATGTTTATATAAATTATAAAATATTTTATTAATATAAATAATTTTTTTATATGCATGTTTATATATTATTTCAAATATTTTAAAAAATGTTTATAATTATAAAATTAATTATTTAATGTATTTATTAATACAAATATTTAAATATCATTATTAATTAATTCAAATAATATTTTGTATATTTTTTAAAAATTTTATAATCAAAAAAAATAGTTATTTTTGTCCTTATTAATATAAATTTTTATTCATATTTATATATATTTGAAATTATTTATTTGTAACAAATTATTTTTATAATTATATGAGTAGAAGACATCTTTCAAGGATCCTCATACATAGACCATAACAAAGCTTTAATATATAAAATTATATCAAATATTAACACAAATAATATATAAAATAAAAAAAATAATTCACAATAAATTAATGATGAAAATAAACTCAAGCTATGTTAGGGAAAATCTCTAGATAAATGTATATATTTTGTGAAAATTATAATTTAAGAACTAGTCACTTGCTATTAATATTTAATTGTAAAAATATTTTTCTAGTTAATGATTTATTGAGAAAATTTTTCTCGAGCTAATTAGATAGGGAAAATCCGTCTCTAAAGTCATTGATAAATTTGTCGCCCATGTTAGTGGTAAAATCCATGACAATATTATCTAGAGATATTTTTCAATCAAAAATTTCGATCTCTAATCCATCACAAATTTGTCATTCAATATAAAATCAAATATCTCTTGTAGTTCCCTAGTTAATCCCTCGTAAATTAGTTAGAGATTATTTTCCTAACTAAATTTCTATATCTATATAGATAATTTTTTGTACTGTAGATAGACAGATTGATTTGAAAGATAGATATATAAAGAAATACACACACACACACACACACACACACACACACACACACACCCACACACAAAAATAGATAGACATAAAGATAGATAAACAAATAGATAGACTTATAAATAGACAAATAGACAGATATATAGAAAAATATATAGAAAGATAGAAAAAAACATATAGATATATAGAGAGAAAGATAGACAAATAGATTGACAGATAGATAGACAAATAGATAGACAGACAGATGACAGATAGATAGATAGATATACATATAGATAGAAAGATAGACAAATAGATTGACAGATATATAGATAGGCAAATAGACATACAAAATTATAGATAGATAGATAGACAAATAGATACAAAGATAGATAGATCAATAGATAGATAGATAGAGAGATAGACAGACCAATAGATAAATAGATAAATAGATAAATAGACAGATAGATACACTACAAGAAAAATCCCAAATAGCTAGAAAAAATTCCATAGCTAAATATGTTATTTTCATCGCTAAAGTGAATATAACGATAGATTAATGATGGATTAATGCGGAAACATTTCCCAAGGTAAAGTCCTTGTCACAAAAATTAATGAGGAAATATATTTTCTAGGAAAATTAGCGAGGAAATATTACCTAGCTAAACTAGCAAAGGAAAAATCCCTGGCTATATTAGCGAGAGAAAATTGCCTAGCTATATTAGCGAGGGAAAATCCCTAGCTATTTTCTTTCTAAAATTATTTTAACATTTTTAATTATTTACATAAAATTTAAATACATATTTTTTAATTTTTATATTAAATTTTTAAAAAAACATAAACTATAAATAATTATTTATAATTAACAAAAAAAAAAGTTAATAAAATATTATGATACAATAAGTTACATAGTTAACACTGAAACATAACAAAACTTGATTACATATGATTTTTCATTAATGTATCGAATGAAAGTGCATAAAGTATAATCTATCTATGAAATTGATATTGCTTTATCTTACTCAGCTCCTCAAATTTTGTATACTACTCTAGTACTCGAGCATGTCTTTCCATGGTCATTTGTAATGCTTCCTTTAGTTCTAGTCTACATTTTCTCTCATACTACAATTCCTTCCTTGTATCTACCAATGCCCTTTTTGTATCTAGCTGCTCTTCCAACAGCATTTTTTTAACCTTATGATCAGTTGCATGTATGTATACTTATGCATGTATGTATGTGCCCGTGAGTGTGTGTGTAAACACAAACACATGTACTATCATGCAGCTACACATACCATCAAAGACAACAAAAGGAAATAATCTAGGGCTTAAAAAACACATATATAGGTCTCTCAGGCATAGTCAGCATCTTCTAGTTCTTTGTCCTCTGGTACTCAACGGAGATAGAGAACATTGTTACACCTGCACATGGAACATAACATATTAAATTTACAAACCAATGAAGAACACAACACAATGATGTTGATAAACACCAAGACTAGTGCATGCAATACCAATTGTCATTGGCTAAAAATTTCACACAGAGATAATCATGAGCTTATTTTTTAAATACCGAATCAAGATTTATCCGAGATTTCTAGTGAACTGTCGATCAACATATTCTTTTCTATTTCCCAGCTTCACCCATTAGTCCATGGTTAATTATTAGAAAATTAGAAAGGAGTTTTTTACCGAAATAATATGTTTTAAATAAAAAATCCAAAATATGATGCTGGTTAAAAAATATTACCAAACTAGTGCATCTGGAAACAACATGCCAATGGTCATCATTGTGAATGGTGGTCATTGCCACATGATTAAATTTTAAAAATCAAGACCGTCATCAATGTCTGCCTCACTTGATGATGCCAAATTTGGGCTTGAATTTTGGTTTGACATGAGATCAAGTTTGGATTCATTTTTGCTTTCAATATTGCATCTTGGTCATACAGATTCCCAAGTGAGTGGCCAAGTTAAGTTGGTGGTTTGATCAAGAGATGATGCAGAAATGGAAGATGAAGATGATGAATTTAACTTGATGGTTTTCTTTGGATTGAAATGAAGAAGCCTTTTGTTGCAAGAATCCCTTGATTTATTGAAGTTGACAGGATTACTCAAAATCATGATTAAAGAAAAAAACAAATTAATTAAATAGGAAGAAGAGGATATAGATATATTTGAGTAGACAAGATCATATTTTATATTTAATAAAAATAATAGGCACCTTATCATCACCCATATTTTCTTCTTTATACCACTAGAGCCATGACACTAAACTCGAGCAAGAAGAACCTGTAGAAATGAACTCATGGTTTCAAACTTGAGTTTCTTTATCGAGGTTAATGGAGCTATTGGAGCTGCATGTTGTACTTTTTGTAAGTAATCCAGATTCAATCTTTTCCCAGCCAAAGCCACACTCACAAGTAGATGTTTTGCTTCTACATCCTTTTTTCTTCTTTTTTAAAACTTAGTCAAATGCATGACTAGTGAGATATGAAGTGTTTATGCACACATATATATATATAATAGTTTACATGACGATACATATGAATAAGTGTGTGGGTGTATGTGTTTGTGTGTGTCTTTGTGGGTGTGCATTTGAGTCATTGATGTGTATCATAACTGATTAATATATCACACTAAAGGAATCTGAGTTAAAAAAGAAAAAAAATAATCAATTTACCCATTGAGATTGAGGCTAAGATTAAGGCTTCCAACTGGAACAGTGACTGCATAAAGTTCACAAATAGTCTCCAGAGAGGGAAAGCCTACTTTACACTTGATGTAAGTTTGGAATGTGGCAATTCCCATGAGCCATGCTCTTCTAGCCTCGCTACATATTCTGTAGATCTGACTTTGCATCACTACGATAATATACTCTGTAATTTTGTTACGTGCCTACCAACCATAATTTGGCCAGATATCAGAGACCCAATTAAGTTCACCCACATATAAAACAACTCCTCTAGTCGAATAAGTGTCTATGATGCACATAAGCTCTAAATTTCTGGTCAAGACCTACTTTTGAATGATTCCTTAGATAGAACAGAGGAAATGTTTCTAATCTAACAATTTCCATTTTCTCCCTCACTCCTCTTACTACGCTCTCTATGCTTGCCACACACTCTCTAGTAATCATGATGTTTCTTTTCTTCCTCTCAATCACCTATAAAACCCTCATCACATCTTCTTTCTTTGTCAGTGCTCTTAATGGCCAGCTTAAGTCATTCCCCAATGGGTTCAAATTGACTGAATGAAAGAAATGGAGCAGGAGAGTTGGCTACGGTGAGAGGTTTTATGGCTTCTTTTAGGTATGAGTTCCAAAAACTAGAGTGACATTTGTAGTGGTAGTCAAGGCAGTCGATGTACTTCTGGAACAAATATCCATGGATACGGCTTGTTCAACCTTGTTTTTCACTAGATTGGATGCCACACACTTTCTCATTATTCCTAATGCATACATTTTAAATTTTTAAAATTTAATAGCCGACATTCACAACGTCGGCCTTTGATTTTTAAAATTCAATAGCATGGCAATGACCATCGTTCACAACAATGCAAATCTCCACGTTGTTTCCAAACACATTAGTTTGGTAACATTTTTCAAACTAGCATTATATTTTGGAATTTGTATTTAAAATGTATTATTTCCGTACAAAACTCATTAGAAAGTAGCAAACAAAAGAAAAATATAAGTGTAAATGACAACAAGCTATGTGGTATTTAATTTTTGCATGCCTGTAGGTTCATATAGGAATTCACCGAAGCAAGGAAACCTGAAAGAAACCAAAGAAAAAAAATGAGAAAAAAAATACAATGCACAGCAAAAGAACTCAAGGTAGGTCACCTTTGTATTCCATTCTCCACTTGAGTTTTACAATGACTGTCTTCCCAGCCAAGTTGTTAATAAAAGGCTAATAAAGATAAAACTTTTGATATTTTACTTTTTGTGTGTGTGTAATACTTTGATATTTTTAAATAAATTTTTTATAATTTGATTATTATATATTTACTAATAAATACATCTCCATTATGAATTGTGATCATACATGAAACATTAATATACAAAAAAATAAATATAATAAAAATAAAAATAAAATAAAAAATAATAAAATAAAAAATAATAAAATAAAAAATTATAAAAATAATAAAAATAATAAAAATAATAAAAATAATAAAAATAATAAAATAAAATAAAATAAAAATAAAATAAAAATAAAATAAAAATAAAATAAAAATAAAATAAAAATAAAATAAAATAAAATAAAAATAAAATAAAAATAAAATAAAAATAAAATAAAAATAAAATAAAAAAAAATAAAAATAAAAATAAAAATAAAAAATAAAAAATAAAAAAAATAATAAAAAACAATATAAAAAAATGAATGTTCATCTGATATTTTAACTTAATAAAGATAAAATTACCCTAATGTCAAGCATCATACACAATATATACCCTAAGGTATATATCATGAAGTATGAGATATATTATGAGGTAATGCACTAGTATGATAATAAATACTCTCGTCTCTCGTTTAGGAATTAAAAATTTTATTATTTTTACTCCTTTGTAAATTATCAGACATAACAATATACATTGATGATTTTCAGGGATAAAACTATCAAGATATTAAACTCACAAATCCCAGACCTATGCAAGAGTCATGTGTACTAGGTGGTACCTCTATGACTTATTTTTATTACTTTTGTTATACAATAATCACTCCTGATTTTTAAAAGAATGCTCATTTTTTTATTATTTTTCTTGCATATATACATTTGTGCGTGTGTGTTATTTATTTATTTATTTATCATGATTATTACATTTTTGTTTTTTATTTATTTGAACACTTAAATTGTAGGATGCCCCAAACCATACCATACATATAATTTTTTTCTCTTCTTCTTTCTCTCCCCCCCCCCCCCCCCTCTTTCTCTCTTTCTCTCCTATCATTCATAGCAACCCTAAACCAAAACAGCAATGTTCAAATGAAACTTCAAAAAAGCTAAGTTATTTTAGATCATACAATAAATTGATAGTGATGTTCATAACACCCATCATGTTAGAATGTCATTTAGAAAATATGATGTCATACCTTAAACGTAGGGACAATAAATCTATCACATCCTTGTTGCTGCTGGAGAATCCACATGAGATCAAGGCAGAGCATGATTCCTCTAGGCCTCTCCTCTGGCAAGGCTTCAATTCTATCTTCACAATGATAGTCCAGCAGCACAAATATTGATGCCTTCCTTAGAGAATCTTGCTATCCACCAATTGAAATAACTAATCCAAACATCACTGCCTTACTATAACAAGAAAATTCAAGTAGATGCACTAAACAAGAATAACACATGGTAGGCACTTGCAATTAAAGCATGCCCATTGTCAAAAATGAGAAAAAAGGAAAAAACAAGCAGGAGATCATTAGGATTGTGATACACACGCTACATAGTATAACTACATTGCATGGAATAATCTGCTCTAGTTTTTCCCTAAAATATATGCACTTGACTAAGGTCTTCTTACTATGCAGAATCCTTTGTAGAGTTATTGCAGACGTAATCCCTCAATCTTCTCCACAGCTTGCTTAGCAATGCCCATCACCACATTGTAACCATGTTTTCATCAAAGAACATCACTACCTCGGTGTCTTCATTTTCAGCTGCTAGATGTGATTTTGAAGGAGATGATGATACATCATAGAGAATGTAAGCTCATACTTTGATTTTTCAATGGTTGCCTCACGAACCCATGAACCAACATATCCTATGTTATCAACAAAATAGTCATTCAGAGCTTAAAATAAACAAGCCATTACCTTTTCCATTATCAGATAATAGATGAGTAAGCGATAACTAGGAGCCAATCTTTAATGGGAAAATGTTTGAGACATAGATATGAGCCATCTGATAGCATTCACCCTTGATTCGACATCTCTAATCTTAGTATAACCCTGCACCTCAATCTCACAGAGCTTGAAGACAACCTCTCTCGATATATGAGCCAATAACATATAAGGAAGAACTCCTAGGGCTAAAGCTGAGCCCCTTCTAATAGCAATGTTTTGATTAGAAAGCTACTATATGTACTATGAGGTCACACCAGCTGCATCACCATTATCTACAAGAACTAGGAATGCTCGAACAAAGGGTTTCAAGGCACCAATAGCTGTGTTTTGTGAAGTTTAAAGGGGAAGAAGATAAATAGAGCTTTGATGATATAATGGGTGATGTTTGAAAGAAATTAACTTGCGAGGTGTAGCACCACCTGTATCTGAGGGTTCGGATGGCTCAAGATCTCATCGATGATATCAAATAGACTTTGTGTTATCCTCTCAGATAATGATAAATGAAACAATGCAATACATTCTATCAATCAGGAGACAGTAGAGCACATCATCTCTCCCCTTTTACCCCAATAAAGATGAGCATTCTCAATTGCACCAACTATGCCAGCTAAATCTTTTTGCTTATTTTCTAAAGAGAGCATTTTTACAAATGGCCTTGCTCATTGTTTAATTCCGATCAAAACTAAATAAAATTATAAATACTTTTATATATAATCGCATATGATTATATAATTATACAAGTGTTTTGATATAATATTTGTATTTAAAATATTTTTATAAATGTTACTTGAATATAATTATATATATCTAACACTTTTATAAATATTATATGGTATATATATCACATTTATATAAACATTATAAAAATTATATATTTATATAAAAATTAATATGTTATATAAATGTTTACAAAAATGCATAAACATTTTATATATTATATAATTGCTATATAAAAAATTATAATTGGATAGTTTTATGTAAATTTTGTATAGATATTTATAAATATTAATACATATGTATAAATATTTATATATAACATTATATGTTTATATAAACATATCAATGTTTATATATAATGTAATATGTTTATATATATTAAAGTATAGACTTATATATATATATATATATATATATATATATATATGCATATGATTATATAAAAGTATAAAAGTTTATATATAATGTTATCTGTTTATAATATTTTTGGAGACAACAAAAATAGAACTCATAAACAATAAGTTTGTTTTTTCTTAAGTTATAGAAGTATAAAACTTTAAGCATACTTTTTTTTAAGTTACAGAAGCAGAAAATAATATACAAACATTTAGTATTTGAAAATCAATCTAACCCTAAAAATTTAATTCCACAAGTGGTAATCAAATCAAGAGAGATAGATATATGTAAATAGTATTATGAAGGAGAAGAGCAATGATAATATTGCCTAGTAACAAGTAGAGGTCGATTTTGTAGGTTGCTCTCATAGTCCCGTTTCACTTCTCCTCTTTTTGTCGTTGAAAGATAAAAAAAATGCTAAGTGCTTAATGCCTAAGCAATTTTTTTTCAAGGAAACTATAAATACAAAATTGGATGTAAATATATAGAAAATAAAGAAACAAACATATAAAAGTAAACAAAATTTATAAAAAAATAAATAATTTAAAATTAATAATTGAAATAAATTTTTATTTAACCATAAATGATATTATTTCATAAATAAATAAAATAATATTATATAATAATAAATTATTTCATATATATATATATATATGCACACACACACATACATACACACATACATACATACATACATATATATATATATATATATATATATATATATATATATATATATTATTTAAATAAATAAAAAATATATATATTTTATGGTTTTAAATTTATATGAATTACATTTATTTTTTATTAATATATTAAGAAATAATTATAAAGGCATAAAATTAAAATCTTTTAGTCATTATAAATTTGAATCATTGAAATATTCATTTAATAACCACACTAAAACATTTAATTTTTAAATCATCAAAATTTTTTAGATCTAATTAAAACATCTATATATTAATATTTTAAATATCAACTTAATTTCTTTTAAATTTTATGAAAAAGTTGAATTTTTTTTATAATTTAAAATTATCAAATCTTTTAGTCATTATATTTTAAAAAGATTTTTGTAATCATAAAAATATTTATTTTTACTTTAAATAATATCAATATTTATTTGTTTATTTGTTAAATCTTATATTTTTATAAATTTTTTTATTTAATCAAACAATAGTTTATTTTAGCTTTTTATTAGTAGTAATTTTTATTTATGTTGTTTTATTAATTAAAATATTTTAAAACTTATTATAAATATATAATAAATTATATAATGTTTTTTAAAACAAATATTTAAATAGCATAATTAAAAATTTTTAAAAAAATTGTATAATTTTTTAATTAATTTATAATCAAAAAAATAGTTATTTTAGTCTAATTTAATATAAGTTTTTATTTGGTTTTATATATTTATTAATTTTCTTTTTTATAATATCATATTTTTATTATTATATGGAAGATTGTGTCTTTCAAGAATCACTCATCTATATACAATTAATAACCTTTAATATAAAAAATTACATAAGTTATAAAAAAAATAATACTTAAAAAAATTAAATCATTAAAGATTACTGATAGAAATTATAATAGCCCAAAATGCTAGGGAAAAATCACTAGCTAAATTCATATATTTTAAGAAATTAAACATTTAAGGAATTATCACTTCCAATGATATATAATATCAACAAAAAAAAATTAAATTTAGATAATTATGTAGTAATGAATTTTGTCTCGTTCTAATTAGCTAGGGAAATTCCGTCGCTAAATTCATCACTAAATTTTCCACTTTTGATTGCGCAAATATCTACGATAATTTTAGCGAGGGAAAACAATCATTCGAATATTTCCATTATTAATCCGTCACTAATCCATCATAAATTTTTAATTTGATGTAAAATAAAAATTCACTTGTTATTCCCTAGCTAATTTCTTGTGAATTAGCAATAAATTATATCCCTAGCTAAATTTTCCAAGCTAAATATACTTTTTTTTGTAGTGATCTTTAGATAAATAGTTAGATAGATAGAAAGCCAGATAGATCGATAGATAGATAAATAGATAGATAGATATACTGAAAGAAAGATAGATAGATATTCATATAGATTGATAGACAGATATATAGACAGATAGACAGATCGATAGACATATAGTTATAAAGAGAAATAGACAGACATATAATCAGACACATAGTTATAAATATAAGATAGTCAAATAAAAAGACAGAAAGAAAGATAGATAGACAAATAAATAGAAAAATAAACATGCAGATAGAAAGACAAATAGAAAGTCATATATATAGATAGATAGATAGATAAAGAGATTGATATATAGATAGTTAGATTATTATATAGATAAATGGATAAAAAGATATAGATAGAAAGAAGGATAGATAGTCAGATAAATTAATAGGCATATAGAAGGATTGATAGACAGATATATATATAGATAAATTGATAGAAAGATAGACATATGGATAGATGGATAGATAAACAGATAGATAGACAATTCTATAGATAGATAGACATATATATGCATACATTGATAGATACATAGTTAGGTAGACAGATTGATATTAAATAGAAAGAAAAACAAAATGATAGTTAGATAAATAGATAAATTGATTGATATATAGATAGATAGATTGATCGATCGATAGATAGATAGTTAGATAGGTTGACATATTGATAAAAAGACAAATAGACAGATAGATAGAAAGATATATACATAAAAAGATAGATAGTTATAAATATAGATAGACATATTGAGAGATAGATCAATAGACAAATAGTTAGAAAGATAGATAAATAGATATATAGATAGATAGATAGATAGATAAATAAATAGATAAATAGATAAAAAGATAGAAAGACAATAAGATAGACAGATAGAAAAATAGATAGATTGACAAATAGATAGAAAGATAGACAAATAGATAGATAGATATATAGACATATAGATAGACTAATAGATAGATAGATACATTTATAAAAGTATAGATAGATAAATAGATAAATAGATTAAAAGATAGAAAGATAAACAGATAGATAGAAAGATATATAGTGAGATAGATTGATAGATAGACAAATAGACAGACAGTTAGATATAAAGATATATAGATAGATAGACAAATAGATAGATTGATAGATAGATAAACAAACATATATATATATATATATAATAGACAACAATATAGATATTTAGATAGACAAATAGATAGATAGATAAAAATATAGATAGATGGAAAAATAGATAGATAGATAGATAGATGGATAGATAGATAGACATATAGATAGATAGATAGATAAAAGGATAGAATGATAGATTGATAGATTGATTATTAGACAGATAGACAGATATATAGACAAATAGATAGATAGATATATAGATAGAATAGTAGGTAGATAGATAGATAAATAGAAAAAATGATGGATAGAAAAATAGATAGATAGATAGATAGATAAAAAATAGATTGATATATAGATAGATAAACAAATAAATAGACATATAAGTAGACAGATAGATAGATAAATAGATAAATAGATAAATAGATAGATAAATAGATAGAAAGTTTGATACATAGAAAGATAGACAAATTGCTATATATATATATAAAAGATAGATAGATAAATAGCTAAATAGATAGACAGATAGATAGAAAGATGTATTTAAATATAGATAGATAAATAGTGAGATAGAGTGATAGATAAACAAATAAACATTCCATATAGCCATATAAATATAATGATAGATAGATAGACATATATATAGATAAATAGATAGATTTATTGATTGATTGATAAATAGATTTATATATTGATATATAGATAGATAAATAAATAGATAAATAGTTAGACAAATAAATATACATAATAATAGATAAATCAATAGAGAGATAGTTAGATAGATAGATAAACAAATAAATAGATTGTTAAATAGATCAATAGATTGATATATATATATATATATATATATATAGAAAGATAGACAGATAGATAAATAGATAGATAGATAGATAATTAAACACATAGATATATAGATATATAGAAAGATAAATAGATAGATAGATACACTTATAAATAGATAGATAGACAAATATAAACACAATTTATTAGGCAGATTGATAGAAACATTGACAGAAAGATATATAGAGAAATAGATAAATAGATAAATAGATAGTTATACGAATGTATAGATTGATAGATAGAAAGATAAATAGACAGCCAAAAAGATAATTAGATTAATAGATAAACAAAAAGATAGATAGATAAATAGATAGACAAATATATAGGTACATAGAAACATAGATAGATAACAGATAGATAGACAGATAGATAAATAGATAGATAGACAAATAGATAGACAGACAGATATATAGATAGATAAATAATCAAATAGATAGAAAAATACTTACATAAATTGATATATATAATGATAGATAGATCGATTGGTAAATTCCCAACAAGATAAATAAATAGTTAGATAGATGGATAGATATATAGATAGATAGATAATAGATTTATTGACAAATAGATAGATAAATAGATAGATAGACAAATATATACACTTATAGATAGACAACAAGATAGAAAAATAGATTGAAAGAATGATAGATAGATAGGAAGACATACACATATATAGATAGATAGATAAATAGATAGATAGAAAGAAACATAGACAAATATATAGGTAGTTAGTTAGATAGATAGACTCATAGGTAGATAGAAATATAAAAAAAATACATAGAGAGATTAATAGATAGACAGATAGATGGATAGATAGATAGTTTGATAGATAGAAGGAGAGATAGATCG
Source organism: Sapria himalayana (assembly GCA_029783825.1). Classification (NCBI taxonomy): domain Eukaryota; kingdom Viridiplantae; phylum Streptophyta; class Magnoliopsida; order Malpighiales; family Rafflesiaceae; genus Sapria; species Sapria himalayana. The sequence goes on along the minus strand of JAREIK010003377.1, from coordinate 80,407 downwards.
TCATATTGATAGATAGATAGATATAGAAATAGATAGATAAATAGACAAATAAATAGACAGATAGATGGATAGACAAGTAGATAGATAGATATATAGGAAGATAGATAGATAAAAAGATATATACACTTATAGATAGACAAATATATAGAAAAATAAGTAGAAAGATTGATAGAGAGCGATAGACACATAGATAGATAAATAATAGATAAATAAATAGATAGATAAATAGAGAAATAGATATATATATATATATATATATATACATATACATATAGATTGAAAGCTATATAGATAGATTTATAGTCAGATACATAAATAAATAGTTAGACAGATATTCAATAGATATTATACAAATAGATAAATAGATATGTAGAAAGATAGACATATAGATAGAAATATTGATAAACATATAGATATAAAAATATATAAATAGATAGATAGATAAATAAATAAACAAATAGATAGACATATATATAGACATATAACTAGACAAATATGTAGTCAGATATATAGAGAGATGTATAGATAGATAGATAGACAAATAAATAGATAGATAGGTAGAATTATAAATAGACAAATAGATAGTCATATATATACATATATAGATAGATAGATAAATAAAAATATAGAAAGACATATATATATTTAGAGAGATAGATAGACAAAAAGATAGGATGTTAGATATACATATAGATAGATAATCAGATAGACAAATAAATAGACATATAGATAGATAGACATATAAATAGACAGATAGACATTTAGATGGATAGACCAATAGATATGCAAATAGACATATAGATAGATAGATAAATAGATAGATAGATAGACAGACAGATAGATAGATAGATAGATAGATAGACAAATAGATTGATAGACATATAGATAGATAGATAGATAGATAGACATATTGTTTGTTAGATAAATAGACATATACATAGACAGATAGATAAACAAATAGAAAGATAGACATATGGATAAATAGATTGATAAAGAGATAGATAGACAGATAAACATACAGATTGACATACAGAGTTATAGAAAGATAGATAGACAGATTGACATACATATATAATGATAGATAGATAGACAAATGATACATAGATAGTTAGATTGAGAGATAAAAAGAAAGACAGAAACAAAGACAAATAAATAGACAAGAGACAGACAAATAAACATGCATATTGAAATGAAAATAGAAAGAGAGTTACACAGATAGATAGATAGATAGATAGATATATAAATGTATATATAAATAGTTAGATTAAAGGATAGATAGAAAGATAGATAGATAGATAGATAGAAGGATATATAGTCAGATAGATAGATTGACATAAAGAAGGATTGATGGATGTGTGTATATATATATATATATGAATAAATTGGCTGATAGATAGATAGATAGATAGATGGATGGATATATAGATAGATTGATAATTAAATAGACAAATCAATAAATAAATAGATAGATAGATAGACATATAGATACATAGATCAAAAAATACACACATAGGTAGACTGATTGATAAAAAATAGAAAGATAGAAAAATTGATAGAAAAATAGATTGATAGATTGTTTGATATAAAGATAGATATACAGATAAAAAGTCAAATTAAATGATAGATAGATAGATATATAGATAGATAAATAGATAGAACGTTAGTTAGTTAGATAAACATATCGATAGACATATCGATAAACAAATATTTATACTGATAGATAAATAGATAGAAAGATAGATAAATAGATAGGTAGATAGAAATAAATATTGATAGATAGAAAGAAAGAAAGATAGATATATATATATATATATATATATATATATATATATATATATATATATATATATATATATATATATAAATATATAGAAATAAATAGAGAGATACACATAGATAGATAGATAGATAAAGAGATAGATAGATACTTAGATAGAAAGAAAGATAGATAGATAGATATACAAATAAATAGATAGATAGATAGATAAACAAATATATAGATATATAGATGGATAGACAAAATATAGATATTTATATAGACAAATAGATAGACATATAGATAAAAATATAGATAGAGACATAGGCAAACAGATATATTGATAAATAGATGGATAGATAGATAGATATATAGATAGATATATAAATATAAAGATACACAGATAGATAGGTAGGTTGGTAGGTTGGTAGATAGATAAATTGAAAAATATCTTGATATACAGATATTTAGACATATAGATAGACAAATAGATAGATATATAGATAGAAAGACATATAGATAGTCATATAGTTAGAAAGATAGATTGATAGAAATAAAGATAGATAAATATAAAAATAGATAAATATAAAAATAGATAAATATAAAAATAGATAAATAGATTGATAGATAGATAAATTGATAGATAGATAAATTGATAGATAGATAGACATATAGATATAGAAATATTTTAACATATAGATAGATAGATAAATAGACAGATAGATAGATATAAAAATAGATAGTTAGATAGTCACGGAGACATATAAATATATTGAGAGAGAGATATACATATAGATAGACATATTGATAGAAAGAAAGACAGATCGATATATAGATATATAGATAGATAAAAAGACTAATAAATAGATTTATAGTTAGGCAAATAGATTGACATATTGATAGATATAATGATAGACATATAGTTAGTACGATAGATAATAATTAATAGATATATAGATATGCAGATAGATAGAAAGATAGATTGATAGAAAGATAGATAGTCAGATAGACATATAAATATATTGAGAGATATTTAGACATATAGATAGATAGAATGTAAGATATATTGACAGATAAATATTGATAAATATAGAGATAAATTGCCTAATAAATAGTTAGATAGTTAGCCAATTGGATAGACATATTGATATATAGATTAATAGACATATAGTTAGATAGATATATAAACAAATTAATAGAAAGAATGATATATAGAAAACATATAGATAGATAATTAGACATATAGATAGATAGATAGGTAGATAGATACAAACAGCTATATAGAGATAAATAAATTATTTTGACAAATAGATAGTCAGATAGATAGAATGATATATAGACATATACATAGATAAATAGACAAATAAATAGATAGAAAGATAGATAGACATATATATAGACATATAGTTAGATACATTGATATTCAAATCATTAGATAGATATATAGATATACAAATATATAGGTTGTTAGATGTATAGATAGATATACTGATAGATAGATTCATAGAAAAACATATAGATAGATTGATAGATATACAAATAAATGGATTGATAGATAAAAAAATAGATAGTCTAGTAGATTGTTAGATAGATAGTCTAGTAGATTGATAGATAGATAGTCTAGTAGATAGATAGATAATTAGATAGACATATATACAGATAGATAGCCAGAAATTTAGATGGGTAGATAGACATATTGATAGAAAGATGCATAGTTAGATAAATAGATAGATAAATAGATATATAGATAGATAGACAAATAGATAGACATATAGATAGACAAATAGATAGACAAATAGATAGAAAGAACTATAGAAAGGTAGATATAAAGATAGACACATATATAAATAGATATATAGATAGACATAAAAATATATAGGTAGTTAGTTAGATAGATAGATACATAGATACATATAAAGATAGATAAACAGATAGATAGATAAATAGATAGACAAATAGATAGACATATAGATGGATAGATAGACAGTTAGAAAGTCAGATTGATAAACAGAGAGATAGATAGACCGATAGACACATAGAATGATAGATAGATAGATTGGTAGATAGATATACCGACAAATAGATAGACAGATAGATATATAGATAGATAGATATATAAATAGATAGTTAGATAGATATATATATATATATATACACATATAGATAGACAAATAAATAGAAATATAAATAGACAGAAGATAGACACATAAATAGATAAACAGATAGAAAGATAAATAGATAGATATATAGAAAGAGATATAAAGATATATATATATATATATATATATATATATATATATATATATACATACATATATATATAGATATTTAGATAGATAGATAGACTAATAGATGGACAGATAGATAGATATATATATATAATAATAAGGTTGATAGATAGATAGATAGACATAAAGATAGAAATATAGATAAACACATGGATTGAAAAATATAAAGAGAGATAGATAATAAGATAGATAACTAGATAGATAGATAGATAGATAGATAGACGAATGCCCTTGCAAAATAACTGGTTTGAAAACCTAGCTATCCTGTGCGAAAACCTAGCTCTTGCGAAAACTCTCCTGCGGATTTCTCTAGATTCTCTCTCTCACAATTTATCTTAAACAAACTGTTATGTGAATTTGTTGAATGAATTATTGTGCAAATTGCTTCGTGAATTGCGTTTGATATAGGTTCTCTCGTGATTTTCTCTCTAGCGTATTATCTTGCGAATATCTCGAATAAACAAATGGGTTCTCTCGTGATTATTTTGCGAACATCTTGAATAAACTGTTAGTTGGGAGAACCATCGCGTTAATTGCTTTGTGAACTGCCTGGAAAACAATAACGAATACCTTGAATAAACTGTTTGTTGAATGTTTTTTTGATACAGTTGGGAGAACCATCTTGTTATATTTTCAAAGTGTTATTAAGTGTAACTGTTATGGAAATACTGTTATGGGAACATGAACAATAAGAATTGTATGAATAAACTGTTATGGGATTCTCTGGAATAATTTGTTATTCTCGCGAAAATCCTCTCGCTTTTTCTCTCTAGCGATTACCTGGAATAAACTGTTGTGGGAATAGTTGAGAGACTTAGTGTGCAAATTGCTTCGTGAATTGCTGTTTGATACAATAGGGGTATAGTGTTGTGTAACTGTTAGATTGTGCAACAAAGAAAGAAGAAAACACCATTGCTGCTCAAACCAAGCCCAACTCAAGGTGAGAATGGAAAAATCTGACTTATTATTAAATAATAAGTCTTTTGCCTCGATGGTGAAGGGAACCGCTCCGATTTTACGAATTCAAGGGAACAAAAATGGCCTCCCGGCCATCATCTTCTCTGCCGAAGAATCTCAAAGGCTCTTAGAACCTTTCGAATATACGCTCGTTGGTAAGTTCTCTCACGGCAGGCCTCGTGTGATTGGAGTTCAGAAATTCATCGACAATTTAAAGCTCAAGGGGAAGGTGAAATTTGCTGATTTCGATGCCAAACATGTCGTGTTGCAATGCACTCTACTGGAAGATCAATATCGCCTATGGCAGCGTGGATTATGGCAAGTTGACGGCTTCCCCATGCGTATACTGAAGTGGACAAAGGATTTTACTCCTCTTGAAGAGGCGCCTATAGCTCCGGTATGGTTTACATTGCCTTTTCTGCCACTCCATCTTTTCTCTGAAACATCTCTTTATGCAATTTCAAAATGTAAGAGGCTCGAGCATGAAAATTTCTCGTGCAAGGTGGGGAAAGAAGAGCATAACAACGGGCAACAGCATGAAGGAGGAGGTAGGAAGGTGATGCATTGGGTAAGGAAAGAGGAGGCTTCACTTCTCAAACAAAACCAGCCGAAGGGAGATCTGGACTCAAGCATCCCACCAGATTATCCAAATATTACCCAAGAAGAAGGACCCCGGAGAGAGACTAACTCGGGGATAGAAAATGATGTTAGTTTAATAAAAGGATGGGAGGAGGTAAAACATAAGAGAAAATATAAAAAAACATCTAAAACAAGAATTGTATTGAAAGAAAAACTTGATGATTATGCATGGATAGATGAGGATCTTCTAGATTTTCCTGAAGATGAATCGGTAATTTTTAGTTGCTCTTCAAGCCACAAGGGTGATGTATCTCAAGATGAGCTTGAGTTGAAAGAAAAGGACGATATACATATTTATAATGAAGATTGGGGGAATCTTTCAAGAACCCAATCCATGGAGGCCCTAAAGCAAATGGCTATGGTGCTCGGAAAACAGGTAAAATATAAGGAGATTAGGTATGAAATTCCTCACACTCCTAAAACAGCAAGAAATACGAAAAAATATGCTAACATGTCTTATGAATCTAAGTGTACAACTCGAGCCCAAGCTAAACTAGTTTTCAATGGATAGATGTCTATATTGGAATGTTAAGGGAATAACCAATAGACCCACGATAAATAGATTAAGACTTTTAATTAAAGAACATAAAATCTCATTAATGATTATTGCAGGACCAATGGTCCTGCAAGATCAACTAAATAAATATAGAGTAATTTTAGGATTTAATAAGGCTTATGCTAATCTAAATAGTAAACTTTGGATTTTATGGCACAGTAAATTGAAAATTGAAATATTAAAAGATACTGAACAAATAGTACATTTAAAATTAGATAAGAGCACAGATCAAATAATCTCAGCAGTTTATGCAAAAAATGGTAAACAATCTAGGTTGGCATTATGGGAAGAAATGAAAGATATAACAAGTAGAAATTCACCTTGGATAATAGGAGGCGACTTTAATATAATTAGAAGCCCTCAAGAAAAGAAGGGTGGCAAACCACCGGATAAGGTAGCCATGAAGCAATTTAATGACACTATAGCCATTACCAATCTAATGGAAATAGATTTCAATGGTTCGAGATATACCTGGTGTAATAATTGGAAAAAAAGAGGAGTCATCTGGGCTCGACTGGATAGGATTATGTGTAACACAAAGTGGGTCACCTCACAAGGGATTACGGGGCTTAGATACCTAAATAGAACTTGCTCTGACCATAGCCCACTGCTTATCACGATTCAAAAATACCAAGGTAATACATCTAATTTTAAATTTCAAAATATGTGGGTAAAGCATGCGAGCTTTGCAGGACTTGTTAGAGAGTCTTGGAAAGAGCCAGCAGAGGGTAAACCGATGCAAGTTCTATCAATTAAACTTCTGAGGCTAAAAGCTTGTTTAAAAACATGGAATAAAGTGGTTTTTGGGAAATTAAATCAGGAGCTAAAAAAACTAGAAGAAAAAGTAGCCAAGCTAGAGCAAGATTTTGACTCCACTAATAATAATGAAACTCGGATTGAATTAAGTAAGGCTAAAGGAGAACTGAGATTGAAACTACACATGGAAGAAATTTACTGGAAACAACGAGCAAAAATAAAATGGTTAAAAGATGGGGATCGTAATACCAAATTTTTTTATAGTATGTCTAAAATAAAATCTTTAAAAAATAAAATTAAAGGTCTAATAAACAAAGAAGGAAAATGGGTAGAAAATGAAAAGGAAATAGGAGCTCTCTTTAAAATTTTTTTGAAATTCAACTATGTAGTCAGTCATGTAGGACAGATAATTCTCTAATGCAAGAGATTAGGGCGACCATTACGGAAGCTCAAAATCAATTAATGGAATTGATCCCAGAAGAACCAGAAGTTAAAGAGGCTGTTTTTAGTCTGGATAAAGATAGTGCAGTAGGACCTGATGGTTGGAACAATTATTTTTTTCAGGTAAACTGGGATACGATTAAAACTGAGCTAGTCCCTGCAATTGCAAGTTTTTTTGTAGGTGCGGAAATCCCAAAAGCATGGGCAAAATCTTTTATAGTATTAATTCCAAAAAAAGAATCACCACAGAAATGTGAGGATTATAGACCAATAAGTTTATGCAATGCTATTTATAAAATACTGGCAAAAATATTACAAAATAGGCTGAGCTTAATTTTACCTTCAATAATATCCCAAGAACAAACGGGCTTCGTTAAAAATAGATTAATGATAGAAAATATAAAGCTTGCATCCGAAATGATGAAAGAAATAAGAAGTAAGTCTAGAGGAAAAAACTTAGTGGTCAAATTAGATCTATCTAAAGCCTTCGATATAGTAGAATGGGATACCCTTTGCTTTGTGTTAAGAAGGTTCGGCTTTTCTGAGCTGACCATAGATCTAATATATAGATGCATTTCAAGTACTTGGGTAAGAGTCCTGGTAAATGGTAAGTTAAGTGAGGAATTTAAACCAAATAAAAGTTTAAGGCAAGGGGATCCGTTATCCCCTCTTCGTTTTGATATCTATTTAGAATTGTTAATACGTAACTTGAATAAGAAAATATCCGAAGGTAAAATATTGTCATTCAGACAACCAAGGAATACACCCAGAATAGGCTGTTTAGCTTATGCAGATGACCTTATAATATTTACAAATGCTAGCATAAAGTCTTTAATGAATCTTATGGATCTTCTCCAAATTTTTGAAAAAAGAGACAGGCCAAATGGTTAATAAAAGTAAATGTCAGTTCATGCTTGCTAAAAATGCAAAATTAAAGTTAGTAGATAAAATAAAAAGTATTACAGGATTTGCAGAAATTAAAGGGGCATTAATGTATTTAGGTTGTCCGATATATGAGGGGAGGTTGAAGGAAGAATATCTAAGTTACCTTCAAGACAAACTAAGAAAGAAAATAGCAGGATGGAAAGAAGAGCTACTGGGATTTGGGGGGAGGATAACGCTGCTGTCACATGTATTACAAAGCACGCTAACGCACATATTATCAGTGATACACCCCCCTAAGAAATTTATTAAAAAACTCGAATCGGAAATGGCCAACTTCTTATGGGGTAAAAAACAAGGCATAAATAAACTACATTGGAAGGACTGGAAAAGTATCTGTTATCCGAAAGAGGAAGCAGGATTAGGTCTAATGAGCCTCCAAGACTCGGCAGCTGCCTGGGACTGTAAAAGCTGGTGGAGACTTAAAGAAAGCGATAATCTTTGGGCTAAATATATGCGGGCAATATATTTAGATAATAAGAATAAGACCACTAAGAATGTCTCGAACAGTTGGAAGTCAATGGTAAAACAAAAAGAGATAGTAGACTCACACTCTATACAAAAGAGGAGCGGCTGGAAATGGACGTTAACACCACAAGGAAACTTTTCCCTCAAGTCGGCAAAAGACTTGGTCAGAAAGAAAAAACCAGCTCAAACTCTATTTAAATAGGTATGTCAAGAAAACATACCGCAAAAAATGCGCTCCTTCACATGGAAGGCTTTAATGAATGCTATACCGGCAGATAGAAATATACAAAAGAAAAGAATAAACATGGCATCAAGATGCGAATGCTGTTCACAAGCGGTTGAAACCACTGATCATTTGCTTTCTAATGGTCCCATCGCAGCAGAAATATGGATAGAAATGGAAGGGGAAAAAAGAATATGTAAAATAGATGATGGATTAATAGATAAAGTTAAAAAATGGGAAAAGGAGAACACAAAAAGCCCCACCAGGAATTGGCTTAATCAAAAACTGCCACATCTAATTATTTGGTGTATATGGAAATCTCGAAACAAAAGTAAATTCGAAAATATAAGGATGAATTTAACAGAAATTATAAAAGATATTAGAAAGGAGATATGTAATATATCACTAATAAAACTGATAGTTATTCAGGAATGAAACAAGAAAAGAAGCTTGAGAAAGAATGGGATCTCACATATAAAGTTTTAAAACAGCAATGGGCTAAATGTATATAGTGGAATGCTCCGCCGGTTGGTAAACTCTCACTTAATACGGATGGGAGTTTTAGCAGGGACACTGGAATAGCAGGAGGAGGCGGGGTAATAAGAGATCATACAGGGACAGTACAGAGAGCTTTCACCAGATCTAGTAGAGCCTCCTCGGCTTTAGAATCTGAAATTAGAGCATTAAAATCAGGGTTAGAGATATGTAAGCAGCTTAACTTTAAAAACATTGAAGTTCAGGTAGACTCAAAATTACTAGTTGATACAGTAATCAATAAGAAAATATTATGGAGGAATGAAGAGGATCTAGAAGTTATTCTTGGTCTTATGGACGAACTGAAGGCCTCAATAATACATATATATAGAGAAGCTAATAATCTAGCGGACTGTCTATCTAATATGTATCTTGACTAAAGGGAATAGCATGTTTAGATAAAATGGGTTTTCCTTATATTAGAACAAATAAACAGATCACGAAGGTATAACAAAGCCTCAACTTTCTGATGGATTGGGCGGGAATAATGAGTACTTTAAAATATGTATCTTGACTTTCCTTGCAGGTTAGCTAAAATGTAAGGGTGCTAAGATAATATCATAATATGTATTCTGACTTTAACGCTGCTATATAAACGCTGTTATATAACAAAGCCACAGTGAATCTTAAATAAAAATAATTCTGCTATTCCTTGCTTTGCTGCTGTTCTTGCTGCTGTAATAGGACAAGGAAATAGGGCAAGGTAATAGTGCAAGGTATTGTTGCTTGTGTTGCTGTTCCTTTTTGTTTGCTTGTGGTTTGGTTTTGCTGCAGATATTCAGATAAGGTTCACCCTGGTCCTGAGGGGGACTATTAATTGATTATTTCTTATTGCTCTACTGCTTTATCTATTTTTTTGTTTTGTTTTCTTTGTTTCTGTCATTTTTAAGATCACAGATTCAAGCTTGGGGTGAAGTTGATGCTTGAAAAGGCTGCAAGCATTGGTCCTAAAAAGATTTGAAAATGAGAAGGGGTCCTAGGGGTGTTTTCTGTTTAGCTTCCAGAATCTAAGTAAAATAAGGGCTGTTTGTTTAGATGGTAAATATAAAGTCTGTACTATATATGTTAGGGTGAGGTAGAAAATATAGATTGGTCAGAAGAGTTAGGGTTAGGTTATTAAATGCATGTATAGAGAGGGGGTTTTTTGTATATTTTTACTGTTTTGCAGGAAATATTGCAGACAAATCAATATTGATAGTGGTAAAGACAAGAAAGGAGGTTTTGCCACTTCGAGGTGCTGGAACGGGAGGAAGAAGAAGCGGTTGTTGTTGATGTTTATTTTATTTCCAGATTCTTTGTTAAGGGGAGGGTTAATCGGGACAAGGGGAGAAAGAATGTTTGTTTCAGATTAGAAGCTGAAAGACAGGAAATGGAGGACTTTAAGTGGTTTAGGAAGACAGTTAAAGAGGCTCGGGGATAGCTAAAGAGGCATTATTGGAGGCTCCAAGAGACGCAATAAAAGAGAAGCTTAAAGGGCAGCATAAGGGACAGCATAAGAGGCAATAAAAAGCATTAAAGGATCACATTGAAGTTACTAATGATATACAAAAAGCAAAGATTTTACTCAGCATATTCATATTCACAAGCAGTTTAAATGTTTTGATGCAAGTGAAATGTTGATTACTTGTTAATTTGTATGCATGTCTCATTAGATAATACCCGATAGGGGTATATAAGATATGAAGGGTGTAAAGGGCATTGGGTAGCAAGCAAGTAGGTTGTAAAAATGGTATTCCTCCGCCAAAAGAGAGGGTTAATATTAATAAAACAAACATTTTAAAAAAAGATAGATAGATAGATAGACAAATAGATAGATATATATAGACAGATAGATAGACAAATAGATGTACAAATAAATAGACAAATAGATATACATATAGATAGAAAAATAAATATTCATATTTATAGACATAAAGATAGAGAAATATATAGGTATATAGATAGAAAAATAAATAGATAGACAAATAGATAGGCAGATATATAGACAGGTAGATAAAAAAATAGATATACAAATAAATAAATAGATAGAAAAATAGATAGATAGATAAATAGATAGATAGATAAATAGATAGATGATAGATAGATAAAAAGATATACGGATAGATATAAATATAGATAGATAGAGAGAGAGAAAGAAAAATAGATAGAAAGATAGATAAATATATATATAGACAGATATATATATGGATATATAAATAGTTAGATATATATATAGATAGATTAATAGACATATAGATAAATATTTTGATAAACAGATAGTTGATATATATATAATTAGATAGATAGATAAATAGATAGATAGATATATACACAAATAGAAAGAAAGAAAGATAGATAGATAGATAGATAGATAGATAGAGAAATAGTTAGACAAATTGATAAATAAATAGTAAGATAGATAAATAGATGATTGATAAGATATATATAGATAGATAGATTGATAAGATAGATAGATAGATATATATATATATATATATATATATATATATAGATAGTTAAAAAAATAGACATATAGTTATAAATATAGATAGATGGATGGATGGATGGATAGATGACTAGATAGATAGATAAATAGACAAATTGATACAAAAATAAATAGATAGATAGATGGATGGATAGACAAATTGAAAGATTGATAGAAAGATAGTTAGATTGGCATATAGATTAAAAGACATATTGATAATTAGATAAAATGATAGACAAATTAATGGATAGATTATTAGTAAAATTGAAAGATAGATAGATTGATAGATTGATAGACAGATTAATAGACAGATAAATAGAATGATTGATAGACAGATAGATAGATAGATAGATAGACAAATAGTTACATAGATAAAGAGACAAATATATTGATAGTTATATTGACAGATAGAAAGACAAATAGACAGAAAGATATATAGATGGATAGATAGATAGATAAATAGATAGATATATAATTAGATAGAATAAGGGACAGATAGATAGATTTGTAGATATACAGATATATAGATAGATAGATAGAAAAATAGATATACAGATAGACATATAGATAGCTAGAAAGATAATAGATATATATATATATATAGAGTGATAGATAGATTTATTGATAGACTAATAGATAAATAGATATATATATATATATATATATATAATATAAAATAGATAGATAGATAGATAGATATACATATAGAAAGACATATAGTTAGATTAAAAAATAAATATATTAATAGATATATAGATAGAAAAATATAAATACATATAGATAGATAGATTTATAAATAGATAGATAAATAGTTGCACAGATAAATAAACAAATATGTAAATAGAAAAATAGGCAAATAGATAAAAAAATAAATAGATAGATATAAAGATAGATAGATAGACAGATAGAGAGACAGATAGAAAGATAGATAGATAGATAGAATAATAGATAGATATATAGATTGTTAGATAGATAGATATACAAATTGATAGATAGATAGATAGATAGAAAAACAAATATATGGATAGATAGATAGTTTGATTGAAAGAGAGAAAAATAGAAAGATAGATAGATATACATATAGATAAATAAATCAATAGATAGAAACAAATAGTTATATAGATAGATAGACAGATAGAAATATATATAGAAAGATAGTTAGATAAATAGTTAGACAGAAAGATAGACAACTAGATAGATAGATTGATAGACAAATAGATTGATTGATTGTTTCATAGATATCTAGACAGATAGATTAACAAATAGATAAACAACCAGATTAATATGTAGTTTGATAGATAGATATAGAGAATGATAGATAGACAGACAGATATATAGATATGTAGACAGATAGATAGATATAAAGATATACATAGAAATAGACAGATAGATATATGTTAAGATTGATGTATAGATAGACATATATATAAAGGTAGTTAGATAGATAGATAGATAAATAGATATTTAGATAGATTAACACATTTATAGAAAGATTAATATATAGATTTAAAATTGATTGATACATAGATTGATAGACAGTTTGATCGATACAATGATAGATAGATTAAAAATAGATTAATCAAAATGATTGATAGATAGATCGATAGACAAATTGATAGGTAGATTGATAGACAGATTTGTATACAGAGCCATAGATAGATTAATATTTAGATAGATAGAAAGATAGATAGATACATATATAGATAGATAGATTTTCAAATACATAGATAGATAGACATTTAGATAGATAGATAGATAGACAAATAGACAGATAAATAGATAGGCAGAAGATATATATATATATATACATAGACAAATAGATTGACAGGTAGATAGATGAATAAATAGATAGATAAAAAGAAAGTTAGATAGATAGACTGATAGATAGATTGAAATATAGATAGATAGATATATAAATAAACAGATAGATAAACAACTATATAGATAAATTGTTAGGCAAATAGATAGACAATAGATAAATAGATTAATAGACAAATAATTAAGTATATCAATATAAATATAGTTAGACACATAGATATATAAATAGACAAATAGATAGAGAGAGAGAGATAGATAGATAGATAGACATATAGATAGATAGACAGATAAAATGATAAATAGATAGATAGATATATGGATTAATAGACAGAATGGTAGATAGATAGATAGATAGATATATAGACAGTTTGATAGAAAGATAGCTAGACAGTAATATAGAATGATAGATAGACATATCGTTAGACATATTTATAAAAAAAAATATAGAGAGTAATATGTGTAGATAGATAGATAGACATATAAATAGAAAGATAAATAGATAGATAAATACATATATCAACAGACTAATATATTGATACATAGATAGATAGATAGACAGACAGATAGATAGGTATACAGATAGATAGATAGATAGACAAATATATAAATAGAAAGATAGAGAATTAGACAATTAGATAGACAGACATATATAAATATAGATATAAAGATAATACAATAAACAAATAGATATGTAGATATAGAAATAAATAGATAGATAGATAAAATATAGGTAGATTGATTGATTGATAGACATATAGACATAGTAATAGATAGATAGATAGATATATAGATAGATAGATCTATATATTGATAGATAAACAGATAGATAGACAAATAGATAGAAAAATTGATAGATAGACAGATAAACAGACTAATTAATAGACTAATAGACATGCAAATATAAAGTCATATAAAAACATAGATAGACATGCATATAGACAAATAGAAAGATATATAGAAAGACATATAGATTGATACATAGATAGATGGATAGATATAGAATTGATAGCAAGATATATAGATGGATAGATAGAACGATAGATAGATAGATATAAAGGCAGATAGATAAATGGATAGAAAGATGGAAAGATAGAAAGATAAATAGACGGATAGATTATTGATAGGTAGATTGATAAACAAATTGATAGATAGATTGATATACATATAGATATACAGATTATTATACAGATAGATAGACATATAGTTATACAGATAGATAGAGAGATAGAATGATAAATAGATAGACATATATATAGACATATAGATATAAAAATAGATAAATAGATAGATAGAATAACATATAGATAAATGGATAGAAAGATGGATAGATAGAAGGATAGATAGATAGATGATTGATAGGCAGATTGATAATCAAATTGATAAATAGATTGATAAACATATAGATATACAAATTGTTATACATATAGATAGACATATCGTTATACAGATAGATAGATTGATAGATTAAGACAGACAGAAATATTAATAGGTAGAAAGACATATAGTTATACAGATAGATAGAGAGATAGAAAGATAAATAGATAGATAGCTAGACATATAGATATACAAATACATAAATAGATAGATAGACATATAGATAGACATATAGTTAGATAGATTATTAAATATATTGATAGATATTATTATATATATAAATAGATAGATAGATAGATATTTATATAAAAAGGTTGATAGATTGATAGATAGATCGATAGATAAATAGATATATTGATAGATACATAGAAACTCAAATAGATAGACAAATAGATAGATATATAGACATATAGATAGATAGAAAATAGATAGATAGATATATAGAGTGATGGATAGATAGTAAGATAAACAACAAAATGTCAGATAGATAGATAGATTGATAGATACATAGATAGTCTGATAGATAGACAATTAGATTGCCATATAGATTGACAAATAGATTGACAAATAGATTGACAAATAGATAAACAGATAGATATATTGAAAGACAAATAGATAGACAAATTAATAGATAGATTGACAGATAGAAAGAAAGATAGAAAGATAGATTGATAGAAAGATAGAGAGAGATAAATAGAAGGTAGATAGATAGATTATAGATTGATAATTATAAAATTGGATAGAATAATAGATAGACAGGTAGACAGATAAATAAATAGACAAATAGATATATAGATAGATACACAAATAGATTGACAGATATATAAAAAGATTGATAGAGAGATAGATAGACATATAGATGGACAAATAAACATATATAGATATATAGATACTTATACAGATAGATGTACAAATAGATAGATAGATCAATAGATACATAGTTAGATAGTTAGATATACAAATATAAAGAGAGATAGAAAGATAGATACATATATAGACATATAGATAGATAGATAGATATACAGATAGATAGATTGACAGACATATAGATAGATAGATAGACAGATAGATGATAGATAGATAAGATAGATAAATAGAAAGATAATAAGATAGATAGACAGATAGATAGATAATTAGAAAGATAGATAGACACATATATAGATAGATTGATAGATAGATTAATAGATAGTTAGAAAAATAGTTAGATAAAGAGATTGATAGGTAGGTAAATAGATGGATATATAGCAGCATAAATAGACTCATAGATAGATGGATAGATAGACTAAAAGATAGTTAAATGTTAGATAGATTGATACATAGATTGATAGATACACATAAAGATAGATAGATAGACAAACCGACACATAGATAGATAGATATATAGATAGATAGATAGACATATAGACAGATAGATAAATAGACATATAGATAAATAGATAGATACATAAAAAGATAGACATATAGATAAATAGGTAGATAGAGAGATAGATAGATAGATAGATAGATAAATAGAAATATATAGATAGAGAGATAGTTAGATAAATCTAAATAAATATATATAGACAAATTGATAGACAGATAGTTATATAGATAGATATACTAATATATAGATAGATATATAGATACACAGATAGAAAGATAGGCTGATAGATACATATATAGATAGATAGATAGATAGATAAAAAGTTAGACTTGACAAATATTAAGACACATAGATAGATAGATATATAGATAGATAAATAGAAATATATATAGATTGTTAGAAAGATATATAGTTACATTTATAGAAATAAATATAGACAGATCTATAGATAGATATAAAGAGAGATAGATAGATAGATTAATAGATAGGTAGATAGATTGGATTTAAAGACTGATAGATTGTTGATAGTGGGACAAATAAACAGATAGATAGACAGATAGATAAATGGATCAATAGACAATCAAATATATAGATAGACAAATTAATAGACTTATATATAGACAAATAGATAGATAGATAGATAGATAGCCAAGTTGATAGAGAGATTGATATAATATTTATATTTAGATTGATAGATAGATTGATAGACAGATTGATAGAAACATTTATAGACAAATTGATAATAAGTTAGGTAGAGAAATTGATAGCCAGATAGATAGACAGATAGATAGGTAGATAGATAGGTAGATAGATAGATTAATTGATTGAAAAAAAGTTAAAAGATTAGTAGATTGCCAGATTGATTGACAAATAGAAGGTAGACTGATCAATACTTTAAATAGTCATTTAGATATATAGTTAGATAGATAGATAAATAGATAGATTGATAGATAGACATATAAATAGATATATAGGTAGTTAGAATGATAGATAGATATATAGATAGATACATAGATAGATAGACAGATAGATAGATAGGTAGATAGATAGATAGACTGATAATAGACAGATAGATATTTAGATAGATAGACATTTAGATAGACAGATAAATAGTCAGATAGATAGATATATAGAAATATAGATATACAAGTAGATAGATAGAGAATTAGAAAGAATGATGGATTGACTGACAGATAGATAGGCATAAAAATAGACAAATAGATAGACAAATAGATAGACAATAGATAGACAAATAGATAAAGAGAAAGATATATAGATTGATAGATAGATCGATAGACAGATAGTGAGACAGATAGATAAATAGATAGCTTGACAAATAGATAGACATAAAGAGAGACAAATAATTAGATAGATAGATAGAGTGATTGATTGATAGAAAGATAGATAGCAGATAAGATAGATAGATAGATAGATAAAAAAATTCATCGATAAATTTGATAGACAGACATATAGATATATAGATAGAAAAAACAGATAGAAAAACAAATAATCAAACATATAGATAGACACATAGACATACAGATAGACAGATAGATAACATATAGATAAAGAGATAGATATACAAATAGATAGACATATAGATAGACAGGCATATTGATAGATAGATAAACAGATAGTTAAATATAAAGATAGATAGATCGATTGAAAGAAAGAAAGATAAATAAATAGACATATAGATAGAAAGATAGATTAAATGATAGACAGATAGATAGATAGTCAAAGAAATATACTGACATATATAAATATAATATAAAAACACAGAAATACAGATAGGTTAATAAATATATAGATAGATAGATAGATGCAAAGATATATAGAAAGATAAACAATTAGAGAAATAGATAGACTGACATATACAAATAAAGATAGATACATAGATAGATAGATAGGTAGAATAGATAGACAAATTGACAAATATTAGACTTATAGATAAACAGATAGATTGATAGACAAATAGATAGATATATAGAAAGATAGATAAACAAATAGACAGACCGATAGACATATAGATAGGTAATTAGATAGAAAGATAGATTAATAGATATATAGACAAACTAATATACTTGCATATAGAAAGAGAGATAGAAAAATAGATAGAAATATAAATAAATAAATAGATAAAAGATAGATATATAGATAGGTAGACATATTGATAGACTAATAGTAAGTCACATGGATAAATAGATTGATAGAAAGATACATATATAGAGAGAAAGATATCTAGAAAGATAGAACGAAAGAGAGACACAAATATATATATATATATATATATAGACATATAGATAGACACAAAGATAGACAGATAGATAGAGAGATAAATAGATATAAAGATAGAAAAATAGATAAATTGACAAATACATAGATAGACAGATAGACATATAGAGATATTAATATATATATAGAAAGATAGAGATATAGAATGATAGACTAATAGAATATATGAAAAATAGATAGATAAATAGATAAAAAGATAGCCAGATTGACATAGAGATATATAGACAGATATAAAGATTTATAGATAGATTGATTGAAAATTAGTTAGATAAATACGTATACACTTATATATATATATATCGATAGATAGATAGATAGATAAACATACATGTAGATAAATAGATAGCTATATAGATAGATAGACAAATAGATACATTATAAATATTGTATATAGATAGATAGATATGTAGATAAAAAGTTAGATAATGAGATATACACATAGATAGATTGATTGATAGATATATAGATAGATACATATACTGATAGAAAGAGAGAAAGATCGAGATATAGATATGCAATTAGACTAGAAGATAGATTTATATATAGATAGAAAGAGAGATAGGAAGATAGACATATAGAAAGATAGATATATACATAAATAGACAGGTTGAATGATAGATTGATAGACAAATAGACTTATAGACTGATAGAAATATAGAAAGAAATAAATAAAGATATATTGATAAATACACAGATAACTAGATATATAGATATGCAGATAGATAGATGAACACATAAATAGATAGAAACATAGACATATAGACACACACACAAACACACACACACACACACACACACATATATATATATATAAAATAGTTAGATAGATAATTAGATAGATAAATAGATAAAATGATAGATAGATAGTTAGATAGACAAATAGATAGATAAATAGATAAATATATCGGTAGATAATGAGATATAAAGATAGATATATTAAAAGATATCTAGATAGATAAATAGAAAAATAAATAAATAGATAGATGGATAGATCGATTGTCATATAGATTGATAACTATATAAATAGTCAAATAGAAAAATAGAAAAATAGAAAGTTAGATATACATATATATCACTAGACAGATAGATAGATAAGCAGATAGGTAGATTTGAAAATATGAAGATATATAGATATATAGATATAAAGGTATATACATAGATAGATAGATAAATAGATTGACGGATGGATATTTATATAGAAAAATACATAGAAAGATAAGCAGATAGTCAAATATATATATATAGATATATAGATAGATAAATAGATTGACATATAGATAGATAGACATATAGAGAGATTAATATATAGATAGATAGACATACAGATAGATAGATAGATAGATAGACATATAGATATATAGATAACTAAAGAGATACACAAATAGATAAATAGATCGACATATCAATCATATAGTAAGAAAGATAAATAAATAGATAGATAGATTGTTAGATAGTTAGATTCTAATATAGATAGATAGACATATTGATACATAAACACATAGAAAGATAGCTAAATAAACAAATATACATATAGGGTGATACATAAATAACAAAAAGACAAATAAATAGATAGACAAATAGAATGATAAACTAAAAAATAGATATATAGTTTGGTAGATAGAAAGACAGATTGATAGATTAATTGATTGATACATAGACAATTAGATTTAGACAATTAGAAAGATAAATAAATAAATAGATAGACATATAGATAGATAGATAAATAGATAGACAAATAGATCGGTAGATAGATTGATTTACTGATAGATAGATTCACAAATAGATAGATGTATAGATATAAAGATAGATAGATAAATTGATTGATTGATAGAAATATAGATAGATATATAGATATACAAATCGATAGATGATAGATAGATATATAGATAAACAAATTGACATATGATAGATTGATAGAGATATAGACAAATAGATAGTTAAACAGAAAGATAAATATATATATAGCTTGATTGATAGATAATGAATTAGATTGATAGAAAGATAGAAAGATTAAAAGATTCACAAATTGATAGATAGATAGTTAGATAGAAATATAGACTTATAGATAGTAAGATAGATAGACAGATATATAGATAGAGAGATAGACACATTTTGATAGTTAGGTAAATATATTGATAGATATATAAATAAATAGACAGACAAATAGATGGAATGATAAAAAAACTTATAGACTAATAGACAAATAGATAGATAAAGATCTAGACACACAAATAGATAGAAAGATTCATAGATTGATAAAGAAATAGATAAACAAATATATAGATAAATAGATATATAGATAAATAAATATATTGATATACAAATATTTAGTTAGATATATAGAGTCATATATATAGATAGACCGAAAGATAGCTAGTTAGATAAATAGACATATAGACAAATAGATATATAGACTTTCAAATAGTTATACAGATAGATAGATAGATAGATAGAGAGATAGATAAATAGATAGTTAGATAGTTTGTGAATTAGATAGATAAAAAGATAGAGAGATAGATAGATTAATAGATTAATAGATTCAAAGATTGATAGATAGATAGAAAGATAGATAGATAGATCTATATATAGAAAGATAGATAGACATAAATAGAAAGTTAGGCAAATAATTTGATAGATAGTTAGATTTATAGATAGATAGTTAGATTTATAGATAGATAGTTAGATTGATGGAATGATACAGAGACTTATAAACTGAAAGACACAAAGTTAGATAGAGAGATAGGTAGATAGATCGATAGATTGATGGATAAATTGATTGATAGATTTATAGAGAAATAGTTGGACAAATAGTATGATAGATAGATAGATTGATTGATAGGCAAAAAGATAGTTAATTAGATATATAGATAGATAGACATATAAATAGATAGATTGATAGATAGATAGATAGACAGAAAGATAGTTAAATAGTTAGTCAAATACATTAATATATAGATAGGAAATTATATTGTTTGATGCTTAGTGATTTAAATAGATAGAAAGATATTTAGATAGATTGATAGATTGATAGATTAATAGATAAATTGATAGATAGATACATAGATACATAGATAGACATATAGACAAATAGAAAGATATCCATATAGGTAGAAAGATATTTATACAGATAGATAGATAGTCAGATATATTGATATACAAATAGATAAATATATTGTTAGAGAAAAAGATAGATAGTTAGATAGATGGATAGTCACATAGACTTATAGACTTATAGACTTATAGACTATTATAAAAATAAAGAGATAGATAGATAGGTTGAAGACAAATTATTATACTGACAAATAGACAAATAAATAGATAGCTAAGTAGACAAAATATAGATAGATAGATATATAGATATATAGATAGACATATTGATATATAAAAAGATAGATATATAAACCATTTGATAGATAGACAAATAAATAGATAGATAATAGTCATATAGGTAGATAGACTTATAGATAAATAGATAGATAGAAAAAATGATAGATGGATATATAATTATATATATATACAAATTGACTAATATACATATATATACATACATATATATATATATATATAATGTTAGATGATTATATAAATAGACAGATAGAGAATTAGATAGTTAAATAATTACATAGATTGATAGATAAACAAATGATTGATATATTTAAAGACATATAGACAATTAAAAATTATTAAGATTATTATAACTAAATATTATATTGACATTTAAAAAAAATTAAAAATTATTATATTTTCAAAGGTTATAACCTTCAAAAATTAAAAAAAAATCAAAAAATTAATTTTTTTGTTTTTTCATTCTTTAAATAAAAACTATAAATCACTAAAGGTCTAAACAATTAAATCACAAAACTTCTAAACCACAAAACACCTAAATACTTAAACCATTAAATTGGTATATCGTGAATAATAAATAATAAATCTCAATTTTATTTGTATTCATTATAATTTTAAATATTCATTTTAATTATTTATTAGTTTATTATTATAGAATTATAAATTACAAAATAAATTATGAGTAAGACAAATATAATTTATATAATTATTTTTAAAAACAAAAATATAAACTTATATAATAATAAAAATAACTTTCTATCTAAAAATATTTATAAGTTTTATATATATGTGTTTATAAATATTTATAAACATTTATACATATGAGATCACTATTATAGCTATTGGACTTTCTATCTATTAATCTACTATCTATCTGTCTATCTATCTATCTATCTACCTATCTATCTGTCTATCTATCTATCTATCTATTTTTCTATCTATTTGTCAATGTTTATGTCAATATACTTGTTTATCTATCTATCTATTTATCTATCTATCAATATGAATATCAGTATATATATCTTTTTATCCATCATTCTATCTTTCTTTCTATCATTATATGTGTTGACCTATATATATATATATATATATATATATATATATCGATATATGTGTCTATCTATCCGTGTATCTACTTGTCTGTCCTTCTACTATTTATATTTCTTTCTTTCTTTCTATCTATCAGTCTATTTATCTATCTATCTATTTGTCAAATTATCTTTCTATCTATTAGTTTATCTATCTGTCTATCTATATGTCTATATATATGTCTATCTATCTCTCTATCTATCTACCTATCTATATATCATTCTAATAATATGTCAATATATCTTTTTATCTATCTATAAATCTATCTGTTTATCTATCAATCAATTAGTTATCTATCTCAAAATCATCTAACAAATTGTCTATCAATCTGTATATCCAATTGTGTATCAATCTTTATACCAATCTATCTATTAATCATTCTATCAATTTGTCTATCTATATATATATATATCAATCTATCAATCAATCAATCTATTTAAGTATCAATGTATTTGTATTTACTTTGTCTATCTATTTGCCTATCTATCTATCTATCAATCTTTCTATCAATCTGTCAATCAATCTGTCTAGCTATTTATCTATCTATCTGTCTATTTATCTCTATATCTATCTATATGTCCATCTATCTCTATATCTATGTGTCTATCTATCTGTCTATCTATATGTCTCTATATTTTTATTTATGTATCAATCTTTCTATCTATCTATCAGTCTATCTATCTATGTATCTATATATCTATATATCTATTTATCTATCTATATATCTATCTATCTGTCCATCTATCTGTCTATCTATCTGTCTATATCTATGTTGATGTATTGTATATATATTTCTCTATCTATTTATCTATATTTCTATTTATTAGTTAATCCTTCTGTCTATTTTTCGCTCTATCTATCTATATTTCTATCTATTTATCTATCTATCAATTTATTTGTTTATTTATCTATCTATTAATCTGTCTATCTATTGGACTTTCTATCTATTAATCTATGATTTATCTGTCTATCTATCTTTCTGTTTATCTCTCTATCTATCTATTTTTCTATCTATTTGCCTTTCTATCTATCTGTCTATCTATCAATCAATTTTTCTATATATCTATTTATATATTTATCTGCCAGTCTATCTATATATCATTCTGTCTATCATTTATCCATCTATTTATCTATCATTCTGTCTATCAATAAATCTATCAATCAATCAATCAAACTTTCTATCTATGTATCTATATATTTGTAAATATATCATTCTATCATTCAATCAATCTATTTATCTATCAATTTGTCTATCTATCTATATGTCTATATATCTGTCTATGTATCTATCTATAATTCTATATATCTATATATCTATATATCTATCTATCTGTCTGTCTATCTTTCTATTTATTTATTTTTCTATCTATCTATCTTTCTATTTAACAATTTTTTTATCTATCTATATATCTATCCATATTTCTATCTATCTATCTATCTATATATCAATTTATCTATCTATCTATCTATTTGTCTATTTATCTATCTTTCTATTTGTTTAACTATCTATTGATCAATCAATCGATCTATCTATCTATATGTATTTCTATTATCTATCTATATGCGATCTATCTAACTAATAATCTCTTGATCTATCTTCATATTTATCTCTCGATCTATTTATCTATCTCTTTATCTATTTTTCAATCAATCTATCTTTCTATCAATTTTTCTATCAATCTATCTATTATATAATCTATCTATCTGTCTATCATTATTTCTATTAGTCGGTCTATGAATCTTTCTATCGATCTGTCTATAAATCTCTCTATCAATTTGTTTATCTATCTGTCTATCTATCATTCTTTTTATTTGTCTATCTATTTGTCTATCAATCATTCTATCTATGTGTTTATATATATATATATATATACATATACATGTCTATCAATTTCTCAATATATCTATCGAATAAACATTCTATCTATTTGTCTAATAATCTAACTTTCTATCTATCTATTTTACTATATATCAGTCTATCTATCTATCTACCTATTTATCTCTCTTTCTATCATTCTTTGTATTTATATGTCTATTAATTTATAAGTCAATTTATTTATCAATCTGTCTATCAATTTGTCTATCAATCTATCTATCAATCTATCAATCTGCTTATTAATTTGTCTATCAATTTTTCTAAAAATCTATGTATCTATTTATCTATCAAATTATCAATCTGTGTCTATCTATCTGTCTATCTATTTCTTTATTAATTTAAATATCTATCTATCTATTTATCAGTCTACCTACCTATCTATCTACTTGTATATCTATCTTTATTATCATCTATCTATCTATATTTATATTTATCTTTCTATTTATTTGTCTATCTATCTATCTATCTACCAATTTATATGTCTATCTATCTAGTGATCTATCTGTCTAGTTATCTATCTATATGTTTGTTTGTCTATCAATCTATTTATATATCTATCTATCTCTCTTTCTATCTGTCTATTTATATATCTATATATCTTTATATATATATATATATATATATATATATATATATATATATATATATATACCTATCTATCTATTATATATGAAAACTTATATATATATATTAAACTAGTATATATTAAACATAATGTTAAATATTTATAATGTTATTTATAATGTTAAATATTTCTATCTGTCTATTATATATTAAACTAGTATATATATATATAATGTTATTTATAAATATTTATAAATATATATAAAAAAATATAAACACATATAAAGGTTATAAACACACACACACACACACACACACACATACACAAACACATATGTATAAATGTGTTTAAATATTTATACAACATTTACATAAAACTATTCATTTATATAATTTTTTATATAACATATAAAATGTTTATACATATTTTTAAACATTTATATAACATATACATTTTTATATAAATATATAATATTTATAATGTTTATATAAATGTGATATATATACTATATAATATTTATAAAAGTATTACATATATTAATTTATATATATTTAAAATTTATAGAAATATTTAAACACAACATTATATCTAAACACTTGTATATTTATATAATCATATTCCATTATATATAAAAGTTTATACTTTAATATAAATGTTCAACTAAGATAAGAGTTTTGTGCAATATGAAGCTTGTATGCATACATAGAAGATTATCTCTATAATGTATATCATATGAAGAAATGATATATCATAGAGGGGTATTTTTAAAGTAAATATATAAGTTGATAAATCATTTATTATAGTAATATGATAAATCGTTAGTTATCTCTATAATGCATACACATTGTGCAATATGATACACCATTTGTTATAGTAATATACAAGTTCAAATTTGGTTACTTTTGTTTTTTTTATTAATGGATTTATTTGTAGTCTTATTTTAATGAGTTATATTTTAAGTAATTAAATTTTATTTTTATTTTTTTGGATAATGTTATGATTATATTTTTTTATGGTCAGTTATTTTATTATTTGTTTGAATATTATTGATATGTCACTTATTCATTATTTACTTGGTTATTTATTTTTTTTATTTGAGATGTTATAAATTGTGTATTTGTTATACATTTATAAAATTTATCAATGGTTATATAAAATAATATGTTTTTTAATAAATAAAATAATATGAAAATTTAATTACCAATACATTGTTTTCATGGTTATTAGTAATATTATTTATTTTTTTCATTGTTATAACCATTACTTTTTTTTTATTATTGAAATTTATTTTATTAATTTATAAATAATATTATAAAAAATAACCTTACAAATTTTTTTAATTATTAACCATAAATGTATTTATTTATGAAATAATATTATTTATGGTTAAATATAAAATAATTTCGTTTTCTAATTTTTTTCGTCTATGACTCGTCTCTCCCCCCATTTGGCAATCTCTACATATCAAACAAAGAACATTTCTCTCTCTATCTCTTTCTCTGTTTGTATTATATTTGTTTATTTTCATTATGATTTATTTAAAAATTAGTAATGAGTTTTGCAAATTTAAAATTGTTAGTGATCTAAATGGTACTTTTTTGTTGAGTTCTTGTGTGTTAATGAAAAATCAGAAGTGTGAAGTTTTTTTCTTTTAATGATTATTTTTTTTAATGTTTAATGGATGTCAATTTAACTAAAAGTGTGTAGCTCTTAAATTCAAAGAAGAATAGTAAAAGAGGACAAATAAAATACTAACAAGAGGAAAAGATGAGTAAGGTACTGTAATTTTTTAAATTAAAAGAGGAGCAAGATACCATGCATTCTCAAAGAACACTGGTCATGCAAGGTGTCATATTTTGTGTATACATTTATAATAAGTAATTGTTCCATCATTATATAATGTTAACATGAGTAATATGATAGATGATTTGATTAGTAATAGAGTATACCATTCTTTTTTTTAAAAAGATTTGCATATAGTATATATATCCAATGTAGTAGATGTGTGATGCAAGTGAAGTCGTTTATTTAGTGCAGTCTATGTTTACTTTACATGCACATTTTTTTGTTTACAATGAAAGATGCATACTAGTATACTTTTTTACACAAAACACTTGCCAATTTTTTATAACACATAGAAAAAATTAGAAATGATCAAAAATAATATTTTACAACTAAATAAAAACAAAAAAAAAATCAAACAAGATGTACCACATCATCAACTAATGATTTTTAACAATTTGACTATGATCTAATGTTGATTCTAAGATTATTACTGAGAATCGATATATCAAAGTAAAGTTTTTTAATTAAAATTGTTTATTGGATCATAAATCTCCATATGAAAAAAATATCTTTAATATTGGTGTGATATTTTCGATTTAATATTATTCTAGTTGTATATTTTTTTTATAAATTCAAAAATTAGCAAAAAAAAATTAATGATAAACAAAAATCAAAAATTATAATTAATGCATAATATAATACTCTTGATATATGATACCTTTGTATGTTTTCCTTTTATTTTTTTTTCTTTTTAGCTATTTTAGATTTAGCATATGTAAATAAATTTGTTTGTGCAGATAATTATACTTTTGATATATGATACACACACACACTCACATATGTATGTGCGTATGTATAGTTTTTTGTTTGTATTTATTTGTATTATTTTATTTTTTGTCATTATATATTTGCAACTTTTTGGTTTGGTGTAAAATTATAATATGAGTATATTAAAAGATTTTTTAAGTTATTTGCAAATATAGCCATGTAATAGTTTGATAAAATTAATTAACCTATTTTAGAAGCTTTTAAAAAATGTGATGGCCATTTGGTTGATTCACTCGTTAACTATTTGGGCATTATAAAAAATAGCCCTCTCTGGCTGCTTTTGCCAAAATTTAGCTTTTTTTTTAAATTAATTGAAAAAAATATATAAGTGATGAACATATCTATAATTTTTGCTAAATTAATAAGTTTCCATCCTTCCTATTGATTAGGTATTAATTGATGTGTATCTTTTCTTTACCAAACAATCTTTTGATTGCAGTTTTACACAAATTATGTTAACGTTAATGTCTGTAATTTTTTGTATCTCTAATTAGTCTAGATTTGTAAAGCTAGAAATCTGTAATTGTAGTTTGCTTCACATCTATGTTTTCTAGTTGAATACTTTGTTTGATATGTTTTATATTCCAAATATGTTTTTGTCCATGTATGATTTCTTTATTAATTAATTAGCCAAGAGTTCTTGGAATTGGCGCTTCATTCCATTAATTTTTTATATCCTATTTATTTTAATATTAAAAGATTGAGTTGAATAACAATAGAAATTTTGGTCTTTGATCTTTATTGAGAAGTGAGAAGCTTACACCTTCAAATATTTAGCATGACTAATAATAGTGACACCTTATAATTTGTCTCCATAGTTGTGTATGAAGTAGCAATATATGTTTATGTCAAAAATGGTTCAAGGGCAAAAAAATCCAAAAGACATTATGGATGTTTTCATACAACCTCTTATAGAAGAGTTAAATTATTTGTGAGATATTGGAGTGAATACATATGACATCTCAAAGAAGCAAAATTTCATAATGTGGGTAGACCTTATGTGGATGGTAATTAATTATCCTACTTATTCAATATTATCTGGTTGGAGTACTACACTATGATTTGCATGCCCATATTGCATGGAAAAGTTTGATGTATTTACCCTCAAATTCAGTGGTAAACAATCATGGTTGATAACCATCATAAGGTTTTACCTACAAATCATCCATTCCACAAAAATAAAACCGCATTTTGAAAAAACAAAATAGTGATGATAGTTGTACCAGTTGTTCGTCACGAGATGGATGCTATTAGAACTAATGGACCAATATGCAAAATATTTGGCAAGATGAAATGTAGTATTTTTTGGGACTTGCCCTATTGGATGCCCAATTTAATTCTTCATAACAAGATGTAACGCATATAAAAAATGTATTTGACAATGTTTTCAACATTGTCCTTAATGTAGATAGAAAAACAAAAGACACTTTAAAATCAATATAAGAGTTGAATGATTACTATTTGGATCCTAAATTCA
Source organism: Sapria himalayana (assembly GCA_029783825.1). NCBI lineage: Eukaryota > Viridiplantae > Streptophyta > Magnoliopsida > Malpighiales > Rafflesiaceae > Sapria > Sapria himalayana. Next base: position 50,568 of record JAREIK010003377.1, on the reverse strand, counting down.
AACAAAATTAGGCTACAAAAAATAGACAAACATATAGATAGATAAAGATATATATATATATATATATATATATATATATATATATATATATATATATATATATATATACGTAGATAAATATATAGATAAATAGATAGGCATACAAAAAGAGAGATAGAAAGATAGATATATATAAAGAACAAATAAATAGACAAACATATAGATAGATAGAGAGTTAGACACATAGATAGATAGAAAAATCGATAGATTTATTGATAGGATGATAGGCAGATAGATAGATATAGATAAAAAAGATAGATATATGTATAGATAGATATATAGAAATATACATAGATATACATAGATAGATATATATATAGTAGATAGATAGACAAATAGACAGACAGATAGATAAATAAATAAATAATTACATATTAGATAAATAGATAGATATATAGTTAGATAGATAGATATATAGGTGTATATATATAGATTGATAGATAGATAGATCGATATATAAAAAGATAGACAAGTAGATAGACCTACAAAAAGACAGATAGATTGAAATATATATATATATATATACATATTAGATAGACAACTAGATAGCTAGACATATAGGCAATTAGACAGATAGACAGATAGGAAGGTAGGTAGGTAGAGATTTATACAACTATATATATAAACATATATATAGATAGATAGATAGTTATTTAGCTAGTTAGATAGTTATATAAATAGATAGAATGATAGATAGGTATAAATCTAGATTTGTTTATAGATATATAGGTAGATAGATAGATAGATAACTAGATAAAAGATAGATAGATATATAGCAAGATAGATAAATATATTTAGAAAGAGAGATATATTTAGAAAGATAGATATATTTAGAAAGAGAGATATATATTTAGAAATAGATAGGTATAAATACATATATTGATTGATAACTAGATAGATTGATAAAAAGATAGTTAGAAAGAGAGAGAGAGATAGATATATATATATATATACATATATATAGATAGAATGATACATACAAATAGATAGATAGAAAGATAGGTATATATAAAAAAAGACAAATAAATAGACAAATATATAGATAGATTGATAGATAGGAAGATAGGTAGATAGATAGAAATAGATAGAAAGATAAAATATATGTATAGATAGATATATAGAAATATACATTGATATATATATATATAGTAGATAGATAGATAGATAGACATATAGATAGATTGATTGACAGATAGATAGATAGTTAGATAGATAAATAAATATTTAGATAGATAAATTGATAGATAAATAGATATATAAGCAAATTGATAGATAGAAAGATAGATATATAGATAGAAAGAAAGAAAGAAAGAAAGAGATAAAGAAAGAAAGAAAGATAGTAGACATATATATATAGATAGATAAAAAGATTTATTTTAGATAGATAAATAGATAACTAGATAGACCGATATATAAATAGATAGATAGATAGACAACTAGATAGAGAGATATAAATGCAAATAGATAGATAGTCAGCTAGATAAATAGATAGCAATATAGGTAGATAGTTAGATAATTATATAGGTAGATAGATAAATAAAATGATAGGTAGATAGCTAGATATATAGATAAATAGATAGTTAGTTAGTTAGACAAAGAGATAGATAGATATATAGATATATTAATAGATAGATATACATAGATTAATATATTATTTGATAGATAGATAATTATATAATTTGATAGATATATAGATAGATAGATATATAAATAGGTACATAGATATATAGATAACAATATAGATAGATAGATAGATAAATAATAGATTGATAGATAGATAGTTTAAAAATAAAAAGTAAGATAAATATATTAATAGAAATATAGATATAAAGAAAGAACAAAGATAGAAAGATAGATACATAAATACATAGATCGACAGATAGATTAATTAATATATAGATAGATAGACAAGAATTTAAATAGACATATAGAATATTAGACTGATAGATAGATATTCAAATAGATAGGTAGATAGATGGATAGACAGATAGATAGGTAGATAGATATATAGATATTCAAATAGATAGAAAGTTAGATCGATAGATAGACAGATAAGTAGATAGATAGATTAATAGATAGATAGAGAGTAGATAGAAAGAAAAATCTCGCTCTCGAAAAACCTTCGAAAGAACCGCGCCTCCTTCTTCTTCCTAGGGTTTGATTCTGCAATTTTTGTGGAGGAAGAAGTAAATTGCAAGCGAATTTTGAAGAAAATGGATTTCTTAGTTAATAAGAAATCATTTTCGGATTTTGTTAAGAGGAACGCGCCTCATTCGTCTTCCTCGGACACTCAAGAAAAAAAAAATATCGAGGAACCCTCGATATTTTTTTCTGCCGAAGACCTTAGAATGCTCTCTGAACCTCACAAGCACACACTTGTGGGTAAATTCTCGCATGGTAGACCTCGTATTGATGATATCCGCTCCTTCTTTGAAGCTTTGAAGCTCAAAGCTTTGATTAAAATCGGGCTCATAGAAGATAAACACGTGCTGATACAACTACATTCCGAAGAGGATTTCCATCGTCTATGGTTGAAAGGCGTCTGGTATATCATGGGCTATCCCATGAGAACGTTCAGATGGACCCCTAAATTCACGACGAAGGAAGAATCCTCCTTGGCCCCGGTATGGCTGTTGTTTCCCATGCTTCCGATTCATTTATTTGATAAGTATGCTTTATACCGTATTGCTTGTTTGCTTGGCTCTCCTCTTCTTCTTGATGGTGCTACTGCAACACTCTCTAGACCGAGTGTTGCACGTGTTTGTGTTGAGCTGGACTTACAGAAACCATTACCCAATCGTATCTGGATTGGAAATATAGATGGAGGGGGATTTTGGCAACAAATCATTCCAGAATTCCTCCCTTCATTCTGCTCTTGCTGCAAAAGATGGGTCATGGTGTAGAAGCATGTTTAGTGAACAAGAAAAGAATAGATGATAAGCTAAAAGAAGAGGAAAGAGGAAAGGAAAGAAAAATGTCAGTAGGTAGAAAAGGAGATTTGATTTATCAAATAAAACCACAGAATTCATACACTGCTCAATTAGAAATCCAGAATGGTAAGGTAGAAGAACTAAAATTAATTGAATATAACAAACCGAATATAGAAGATGAAAGGGCAGAAATAGAAGAGAGGAAGAGGAGGGAGTTGATTAGAAAAATTTCAGAATTGAATAAAAGAACTAGAGTTCAAATGAAAACTAATTTTCAAAAAAATAAAAGCTGGGCTGTCCTTGTTGAAGAGGACTCTGAGGAAGAATTTGAAATAAAAAGTTTGACCTCCCTCTATACGGATGTGGAGGAAAATGAACTAAAGCAAAGAACAACTAAAGATGATATAAATATAGATAATTCTAAAGCAAAACAAAAATGGGAAATAAAGATTGGGCAATTGAGGAGTTAAAATAATGGCTATCCAAGTAAATAAAGAATGGAAAGTGGAAAAAGGAGGAGAATTAAGCTCACTTAAAAAACCAAGGAAAATGAAAAAACACTTAAATAAAATATATGAGACCAAATACACTACTAGAGCGCAAGCTAAATCTATAAAGAATGTATAATTACATTTATTGGAATATAAGGGGAATTGCAAACTCCCCTTCAAGGAATAGATTGAAAAAACTAATATACATGCATAAAATTAATCTTGTTTTAATAGCTGAACCGATGGTGGATAAAACTCAAATAGAATACTATAAAACTATTTTAGGTTTTAATCATGGTTACCCTAATAATAATGGTAAAATCTGGATATTTTGGAAAAATAATTTGGACATAAAAATATTAAAAGATACTAATCAATTAATAAACCTGAGTCTAAGTCAAAATGTAAATGAAATAATAACGATAGTTTATGCCAAAAATAAAAAAGAGGAGAGAAAAGAATTATGGGAGGAAATGAGAAAAACTGCCCTAGAAAATAAACCTTGGATAATAGGTGGAGACTTCAATACGGTTAGAAATTTTAATGAAAAGAAGGGTGGTAGATCACCAAATAAGAGAGGAATGGCTCAATTTAATGACACAATAAATAATACTAATCTAATAGAAGCCAAATTTAATGGGTCATCTTTCACATGGTGCAATAACTGGAAAAAGAAGGGAACAATATGGGCTAGATTAGACAGGGTCTTATTTAACCTTAAATGGTTAGAACAGTTTGGCTCTACAGAGGTTAATCATTTAAATAGATCCTGCTCGGATCACAGTCCATTATTGATTTCTGTTAAAAGAATAATTTATACAAGAGGTTCTTTTAAATTTCAAAATTCTTGGTGCTTACACCATGATTTCTTGAATAAGATAAAGGACTCCTGGAATCTTGAAGTTTCAGGAAATCCGATTCAGATTTTAAATAATAAATTAAGTAGACTAAAGGTTGAATTAAAAAAGTGGAATAATGAAACATTTGGAAATATAATTAAAAATATAAAAGTTGCAGAAGAGTTAGTACTAAAAAGTGAATTAGAATTTGAAACAGATCAAAGTATAATCAATAGAAGAACTCTTAGCAAGGCACAAGCGGAATTAAAATTAAAACTGTTAATGGAAGAAGCTTTCTGGAAACAAAAAGCGAAAATTAAATGGTTGAAAGAAGGAGATAAAAACACAAAATTTTTTCAAAAAGTGGCTAAACTAAAATCTCAAAAACATAGAATTAGGGGAATAAAAAACAATGAAAATGTATGGCTTGAAAAAGACTTAGATATAGAAAATTATTTTACAAAGTTTTTTGAGAATCATTTATGTGGAATAAGAGAGCTAAAAGGCAACACACTTATACAAAACATTGAGAATAAAATTTCTTCAGATGATAATAATATGCTAACAAATTTCCTGAAGAAGAAGAAATTAGAAATGCAATTTTTAGTATGAATAAAGACAGTGCAGCTGGCCCAGATGGTTGGAACAATTGCTTCTTTCAGGTTTGCTGGGAAATAATAAAAAAAGATTTAGAAAAAGCCATAAATAGTATATTCTGTGGAGCTGATATAGGTAAGAAATGGGGTAGTTTTCATTTAATTCTCACTCCGAAAGTGGAAAATCCACAGAAAGGAGAGGACTTTAGGCCAATTAGCCTTTGTAACTCAATATATAAAATTTTAACCAAAATTCTACAAAATAGATTAGCATTGATATTACCTAAAATTATCTCTGAAGAACAAACTGGTTTTATGAAAAATAGATTGATTATGGATAATATCTGCTTGGCAAAAGAAATGTGCAGAGAAATAGGTACTAAAACAAGAGGTAATAATGTATTAATTAAGCTAGATCTTTCCAAAGCATTTGATAGAGTTGAATGGAGTATTCTTTGTTCAACGATGAGAAAAATGGGTTTCTCTGAGACATGGATAGATCTGATATACAGATGTATATCAAACACATGGGCTAGAATTATAACAAATGGGAAAGTAGGAAAGGAAATAAAGCCAGTTAGAGGTTTAAGACAAGGCGACCCGCTATCGCCATCACTATTTAATATTTATCTAGAACTCTTGATAGTTAATCTTAAAAATAAAATGTTAAATGGTCTTATAGGTACTTTTAGACAGCCTAAAAACACACCTCTGGTAAGTTGTTTAGCATATGCAGATGATGTAATGATATTCACTAATGGATGCAGTAAATCATTAAGTAACTTGATAGATTTATTAAAATGCATGGAGGAAGAAACAGATCAAAAATTAAACAAAAGAAAATGTCAATATATGATATCTTATAAAGCCCCAACTGCATTATCACATAGAATTAAAAATATCACAGGTTTCTCTCACAAAAAGGAGAAATGATTTATCTAGGTTGCCCGATTTATGAAGGAAAGTTTAAGACAGAATACTTAGCGCTTCTAATAAATAAATTAAAAAAGAAAATTGCAGGATGGAAAGTAGAATATCTAAGTAGGGAGGCAGAATAACCCTTATAAAATATGTTTTAGAAAGTTTAATAATGCATAATATTATGATCACGCAGCCTTCAATCAAATTTATAAAAGAAATTGAAAAAGAATTAGCCAATTTTTTGTGGGGAAAAAAAGAGGGAAAACACAAACTTCATTGGAAAAAATGGAGAGATTTATGTTATCCTTTCCAAGAAGCTGGTTTAGGCTTTGTCAACATCATTGACTTAGCCAAAGCAGGGGCTAGCAAGAGATGGTGGAATTTAAAAGAAAATGAAAGTTTATGGTCAAAATTTATGAGGGCAAAGTACTGCATAAAGGATGACATTAATAAATAAAAAATAAAAGTAGGAGTTCACAGGTTTGGAATCAAATGCTTAAACAAAGAGAGTTAGTGGAAAATTACTCTAAACAGACGAAAAAAGGATGGAGATGGACCTTATCTCCGGAGGGCACATTTTCGCTTAAACAGTGAAAAATGTCTTAAGAAAAAAGAAAAAGGAACAAAAATTATTTAAATGGGCTTGGAATAATGATAATCCACAAAAAATTAAAACTTTTATGTGGAAAGTTCTATCTAATATTATCCCAATTGATAATAATTTAAAGCAGAAAGGTATTCAGCTAGTTTCTAGATGTGAATGTTGCTTAAATGAGATTGAAACATTAGATCATCTATTTTCAGAAGGGAAAGTAGCTGCAGAAATATGGAAAAGATTAGCATCAGAATTGCAGATAAATATGAACATCTCCCTCTAAGTTGCAGGTTTAAAAAATGGTGTAATTCAAATGTTCCTAGCATGGCACAGAAATGGATTAAAAACAATGTTCCACCAATAGTCATTTGGTGCATTTGGAAAGCTAGAAATAAAAGTAGATTCGAAGGGTATCATATGATGGTGGAAGATATCTGGAAAGAAATAAAAGAGGAAACAAGAAAAATTTCAGAGATATGCCCTATAAAAACACAAGGTTCAAAGATGGATAAGGATACCTTACAGTTTTGGAACCTAAAAGAAAAACCACTAAAGCAGTTTAAAACAATTAGCATAAATTGGGAAAAACCTGCAAGAGGTGTGTTTACCTTAAATACAGATGGTAGTTTCGACAGAGATATGGGGGAAGCTGGAGGAGGGGGAGCAATTAGAAACTCGGAGGGGAAGTTAATTTTAGCTTTCACTAGAAGATTACAAGCATCGTCGGCTTTACATGCCGAGATATTAGCACTAAAAGAAGGAATAAGAATATGTAAAAACTTAGATATCAAGAATGTAGATATTCAAATTGATTCAAAAATAGTTGTAAATCTAATTAAAACACAGTCAATTATGTGGAAATATGAAAATGAGATAGAAGAAATTCTGCATGACATAAACTCATTAGATTTTACTATAAAACACATCTTCAGAGAAGCTAACGCTTTGGCTGATGCATTATCTAAAGATGGTAGGAAGAGAGGAGATCACGAGTATAAAGAAAATAATTTACCAAAAAAGTATTTTGGTATTATAAAATTAGATAGCATGGATTTTCCTTATATTAGAAAAATTAAAAATAATAATAATTTTTAGTTATAAGGATTTTCTTGTGTTTATTCTGGTATTCTATGTATGATGCTGAAACAGATTAAAATTCATATCTTCATAGCCTCATCCTGGTCCTGAGGGATGTTGTTATGATGGTTGGGATACATTGTAGTACAGCTTGGTAAGATTGCATGTTTAGGGGGCTCAAAAATACAGTAATATGGCAAGCTTTAGTAAGCAATGTTTCTGTTTTAAAAAATAGATATGAACTTTCTGCAGGTTTAGGGATATTTTTTGCTCATTAAAACAGAAATATACTTTCATGTACTGCAGGTTACTTATTAAAAACAATAACACTGCAGGGGGCTCAAAATTACAGTACAGCTTCTGTTTACAGCTTTAATTAAAAAAAAAAAGTACAGTAACATTGCAGGGCTAATTCGAAGGAGCAAGACGGAGTATTTAATAATAGACTAGATTATATATATGCATGTAGCTCTTTCTTGCAGGTAACCAAGTAGAGTAAAATGACATAAAGTTGGACGTAGTGCCTGCTGTCTTTTAGTTTTCTTTTCTTATTATTGGTGTATGGAGTCTGTTTTTTTTATTAGAATGTTGTATTTTCTGGAAGTCTGTGTTATTTGATTTAAGTAGATGCTGTTTTTATGAGGTCTGTGTTATTTTAGAAAAGCTGGAAGTCTGTAAATTTTTTAGTAGAGATGTGCTAAGTATGTAATTCATGTAAAGAAGCAACAGTAGAGTAAAGGAAGATCAAAGGCTAAAAAGCAAGGAAGGAGGCAGCCAAGCAGGGAATTCTTACAGCTTAAGGAGGGAGTCTGCTGCTGAAATTTTTAGTTTTTTCTGGCTGGAATGTTTGTAGGTTAAGCAGAAAAGTTAAGAGCTGCTGATTATCAAGCACATCTGGCGGAATATTTATTGCAAAGCAGAATTTAAAAGATGCAATGCTGATTTTCAAGGCGGGATACTCTAAAAAAGTGATAGCATTCTAGCATCTTTCAAAGAGTAACATCACAAGAAGAATTCCAAATCAAAGGTCTCACCTTACAAGACGTGGAAGAGACATGGATTCTTGAAAAAGACTGCACTTATATTTACTATACGAATAAAGATTCAGCCATGGTTTCATTAGAAAAAATTAACGTCTCAAAACTTAAAGGGAGATATCTCAAAAACATTTCCCTTTAAATTTATACACTTAGTTTGATCTAAATAGATTTTCTTAAATATAGGGTGTAATAGGGATAAGGGTAGATGTTAGTTTGTAAAAACGGTATTCCTCCGCCAAAAGAGAGGGTTATAACTAATAAATAACACTTAAAAAAAAGAGAGTAGATAGAAAGATAGATAGATAGACAGACAGATAGATTGTAGATAAAAAGATAGATAAATAGACAAATTGATATATAAATATATAGATAGTGAGATAGATAGATATACAAATAGATATATAGTAAGATAGCTAGATAGATATATAAATAAATGGATATAAAAATAAAGAAATATAGACAGATAGACAAATAAATAGATAGAAATATAGATAGATAGACAAATAGACACATAGACAGATAGACAGGTAGATAGATTAATAGATAGATTGATAGATAGGTAGATATGTAGATAGATAGATAGATAGGTAGATAAATTGATAGAGAGATAGATAGCTAGCTAGATAGATCAATAAATAGACAGACACATAGAAAGAAAAAAAGATAGATCGATTAATTGATTTATAGATAATTAGATAGACAGATAATATTAATATAGACAGACAGACATATAGACAGATAGATAGATAAATAGAGACTAGATAGATAGATAGATAGACAGACAGATAGATAGATAGATAGATAGACATACAAAAAGATTTAAACTTAGATAGATATATAGATAATTAGATAGATAAATAGATAGATAGTTAGATAGATAAATAGAAGATAGATAGATATATAGAAAGAAAGACAACTAAACTGAACAACATATAGATAGATTTATAGATAGACACATAGACAGATAAACAGATAGACAAAAAGATAGAAAGAAAGAAAGATAGATAGATAGATAGATAAGTAGATTAGTAGATAGATAGATAGTTATAGATAAATACATAGATAGATATATAGATAGATAGATAAAAATATACATAAATAAATACATAGATATATAAATAGATACACACACACACACACACACATAGACATATAAATAGATAGATAGACTGATAGATATATAGATAGATAGATATATATATAGATAGACATAAAGATAGATGAATAGATAGATAGGCAGATAGATATATAAATAAATAGATAGATAGATAGATATATATATATATATATATATATATATATATAATGATTGATAGATATATAGATAGGTAGAAAGATATATTGATTGATTGATTTATTTATAAAAAATTAAATAGATAGGCATATAGATAAATAGAGAGATAGATTGCCAGATAGATACGCAGATAGATAGATACATAGATAGCTAGATAGAAAGATAAATAGATATGTTGATAGCTAGATATATAGATAGATAAAAAGCTAGCAAGCTTTTTAAATAGATAGAAAGACAAAGAGCTAGATAGATAGATAGATAGACAGATAGACAGATAGACCAATTGACAGATTGACAAATAGACAGATAGACAGACAGATATATATATATATATATATATATATATATATATATATATATATATATATATATATATATATGTAGATAGATAGATAATTAGATAAATAGATAGAGAGATAGAAAGATAAATAGATATATAAATAGGTAATAGAGAGGTAGATTGAAATATAGATAGATAGATAATAGATAAATATATAGATATATAGAAATAGAAAAGTTAGATTAATATATAGATTGAAAGATGGATAGAAAGATAGATAGCTAGATTGATTGATTGATATAGACATATATAGATAGATAGGCAACTAGATAGCCTGACATATAGAATAAGAGACACATAGAAAGTCATACAAATAGATAGGTAGATAGATTGGTAGGTATATAGATATAAAGATAGATGGATGGATAGATAGACTGATAGATAGATTGATTTTTTGATTGAAAGATAGATAGATAAAGAAATAATAGATAGATAGATATAGGTGTGTGTGTGTGTGTGTGTGTGTGTGTGTGTGTGTGTGTGTGTGTGTGTAGATAAATAGATAGTCATATCATTATGTAGTCAAATAGTTAAGATAGTTAGTTAGTTAGATAGATAGAATGACAAATAGACAGATAGATAGATAGAAAGATAGAAAGACATACTGATAGATATATTTATAGAAAGAAATATTGATAAATAGATAGATAGAAATATTGATAGATAAAATATAAAAGATAGAAATATAGACAAAAATATATATAGATAGATTGAGAGAATAACTAATAGATAGATAGAGATATAGATAGATATATAGATAGAAACATATGTATATATATATATATAGATATGTAGATAAATAGACACACATATAGTTAGTTAGTTAGTTATATATATATATAAATAATTAGAAATATAGTTAGATATATAGATTGATAATTAATAGTCAGATCTATAGATCAATAGATAAAAATATAATCTGATAGATAAATATAAAGGTTGAAAGAAAGTTAGATAGATATATTGATTGATAGGTAGATGGATAATTAGATTGATTGATTGATTGTTTGATCCATAGATAGATAGAAATATAGAAAAAAGATATATAGAGGGATCGCCATATAGACAAATAGATAATTAAATAGATTTAAAAATAGACATATGTATAATTAGATATATAGATACATAGATAATTATATAGATAGATAGATATATATATATATATATATATATAAACAACTAGATAGATAGACATATAGTTAGATAATAGATAGATTGATTTAAAGATAGGAAAATAGATAGATAGAAAGATATATAGATATATAAATATTTAGAAATATATACAACTTGATATATAGACATATAAACATAATATATATATATATATATATATACACAAATAGATAGATGCATAGATAGATAGATAAATAGATAGATATATAATAATATTTATATATAGATAGATTGGTAGATAGATAGATATATAGATAGATACATAGATAGATAGATAGATAGACAAACACAAAATATAAATAGATAAATATATAAAAAGATAAATATATAGATAGATACATAAATATATAATTAGATATATAGATAGATAGATTGATTGATTGATTGATCGATAAATAGATAGATAGATAGAGATATAGATAGACAGATAGTTAGACAAATGAATCAACAAATAGACAAATAGATTGATAGACAAATAAATTGGTAGTTAGAAAGATAGATAAATAGATGAATAGACAAATAGATAGACATGAAGATAGACATATAGAGATATAGATATCCACATAGATATATATACGGATATACAAAAATATATATAAATAGATAGATAGATAAATAAATAAACATATAGACATATAGATAGACAGATAGGTAGATATATAAACTAATAGATAGTCAGATAGTGCTGTATATGTAATTTGTTTTAACTTAATAATCTGTTTTTAATTTTTTCATGTAAGTGGGGGAAAAGAAATATTAAAAGCCCGAGTATACAGCAGTAGCACAATAACGGAGGTCCCGCTATCTGGTCAGCGGGCCGAAATTTTTTGGAGCAGAGCCTGGCCCGGTCCATGATCCGACCCGCTTCGGTTAAATGAACCGGCTGTTTATTTTCTGTATAAAACCATTTGTATTTATTTTTTCGGGTGGCTATTTTTTGACCTGGTTGAACTATTCATCGTCTCTTCTCCTCTCTCTCTCTCTGCACGATTTCGTGACTGCCGAATGCTGCATACTGTAAGACATTATTTCTTGGTTTTAATCTGTAACGCATAAGCGTTTTCTTGTGGAGGTAGCTAGTCGTACTGAGCGACTAGCGAACCACGTTATTTGCTGTGTTGTTTTCTCGTTTTAATTCTGTCGTGGATGTTTGTGGATTGGGATATATATAAATTGCTCGTTTCTATGTTGTTTCTGTGTTTTTTGTTCTTAATCTCACTACCGTGGAAGCGGGATTGCCCAACAGATAGATACATGGATAGATAGATAGACATACAGATAGATAGACAAATAGACATACAAAAAGGCTAATAGATAAACAAAAAGATAGACATATATATAGATATATAGATATATAGATAAATAAATAAATAGATAGATAGATAAATAGATATACAAACATAAAGATAGACAGATATATATATAGATAGATAGATAAACATATATATATATATATATATATATGTGTGTGTGTGTGTGTGTGTGTGTGTATAGACATATATATTGACTGATAGAAAGAGATTTAGATAAATAGATAGACAAATATTTATATAGATAGATAGATATTTAGATAGATAAATAGTTAGATAGATAGATAGACATAAAGATATATAGACAAATAGATAGTCATATAGATAGACAGATAGATAGATAGATAACAAGATAGAAAGACAGGTAGTTAGATAGATAGATAGATAGATAGATAGATAAATAGATAGATAGACTAATAGATAGTTAGACATATAGATTGAGAGATATATAGATAGATATATAGATAGAAATACATATTGCTAAACTGACTGAATGACTAATAGACATTTAGATAGATAGATATATAGATTGTTAGATAGGTAATTAAATAGACATATATACTGATAGATAGACATATCAACTGATAGATAGATAGATAGACAGATAGAATACAAATAGATATACATATAGAAAAGTATATTGATAGACAAATTGATAGAGATTATGATAGACACTTTGATAGATTGGTAGATTGACAGATTAATAGACAAATTGACTCGATATATTAATAGATAGATTGATACGCTAATTGATAGATACATATATAGATAAAGATAGAGATATAGATATAAAGATACACACACACACACACATACACACACACACACACACACACATATATATATATATATATATATTCATACACGAATAAATAGATAGATTAGTAGAAATATTGATAGATAGTTGACAGATAGATTGACAGACAGATTGATAGATAGATTAATATAAGGATTCATAGATTGATTGATAGGTTGATTAATAAATAGACAGGTAAATAGATAGATAGACAGACAGATAGACAGACAGATAGACGAATAGATAGATAAGTCAATTTTTAGATAGATAGATAGATTGTTTGATTGATTAAAAGATAGATAGATAGAATATTTGATTCATTAATAGAAAAATAGTTAAATAGATAGATTATAAATTGATTGATAGCTAGATATATAAACAATAGACTAATAAATAGACTAATAGATAGACAATAGATGGATAGATAAATAGATAGACAAATAGATATAAAGATAAATAGAAAGAAATATAGATAGATAGATAGACAAATAGATAGATTAATATATAGATAGATAAATAGTAAGATTGATAATTAGATTGAAAGATAGATTTAAAGATTAAATGATAGACAATCGATAGTTAGATTGATAGACAAATTGATAGATAGATGGTAAACAATTTGATGGGATAGATTGTTAAATAGATTTATAGATATATAGATAGACATATATATAGTCATTTAGATAGATAGAGAGATATACAAATAGATCGAAAATTGAAAGATAGATATATAGATAGATAGACAGATAGATATTCATATAGTTAGATAAATAAAAGAAGATTAATTTATTAATTAATAGTAAATTTTATAGACAAATAGATAGATAGACACATCGATATATAGATAGATAGACACATAGATGGATAGATAGATAGATAGATAGAAAATATAATAAAAGATAGACAAAGAGATGATAGACAAATAGATAGACAGAAA
>JAREIK010003377.1:0-31910 GCA_029783825.1 Sapria himalayana | reverse complement strand
GTCTATTATATAATATATTATCTGTCTGCCTATCTATTTATCTATCTATTTGTCTATCTATCTATCTATCTAATGTCTATCTATCTATGTATTGAAAATCTATCTATCTATATATGTATCTATCTATCTTTCTATCTATCTAAATATTAATCTATCTATGGCTCTGTATACAAATCTGTCTATCAATCTACCTATCAATTTGTCTATCGATCATCTACAATCATTTTGATTAATCTATTTTTAAAATCTATCATTGTATCGATCAACTGTCTATCAATCTATGTATCAATCAATTTTAAATCTATATATTAATCTTTCTATAAATGTTAATCTATCTAAATATCTATTTATCTATCTATCTATCTATCTAACTACCTTATATAATGTCTATCTATACATCAATCTTAACATATATCTATCTATCTATTCTATGTATTTCTTTATATATCTATCTGTCTACATATCTATATATCTGTCTGTCTATCTATCATTCTCTATATCTATCTATCAAACTACATATTAATCTGGTTGTTTATCTATTTGTTAATCTATCTGTCTAGATATCTATGAAACAATCAATCAATCTATTTGTCTATCAATCTATCTATCTAGTTGTCTATCTTTCTGTCTAACTATTATCTAACTATCTTTATATATATTTCTATATGTCTATCTATCTATAACTATTTGTTTCTATCTATTGATTTATTTAGCTATATGTATATCTATCTATCTTTCTATTTTTCTCTCTTTCAATCAAACTATCTATCTATCCATATATTTGTTTTTCTATCTATCTATCTATCAATTTGTATATCTATCTATCTAACAATCTATATATCTATCTATTATTCTATCTATCTATCTATCTTTCTATCTGTCTATCTATCTATCTTTATATCTATCTATTTATTTTTTTATCTATTTGCCTATTTTTCTATTTACATATTTGTTTATTTATCTGTGCAACTATTTATCTATCTATTTATAAATCTATCTATCTATATGTATTTATATTTTTCTATCTATATATCTATTAATATATTTATTTTTTAATCTAACTATATGTCTTTCTAATTGTATATCTATCTATCTATCAATCTATTTTATATTTTATATATATATATATATATATATATATATATATATATATATATATATATATATCTATTTATCTATTAGTCTATCAATTTATCTATCTATCACTCTATATATATATATATATCTATTATCTTTCTAGCTATCTATATGTCTATCTGTATATCTATTTTTCTATCTATCTGTCTATATATCTGTATATCTACAAATCTATCTATCTGTCCCTTATTCAATCTAATTATATATCTATCTATTTATCTATCTATCTATCCATCTATCTATCTTTCTATCTATTTGTCTTTCTATCTGTCAATATAACTATCTATATATTTGTCTCTTTATCTATCTAACTATTTGTCTATCTATCTATCTGTCTATCAATCATTCTATTTATCTGTCTATTAATCTGTCTATCAATCTATCTATCTATCTATCTTTCAATTTTACTAATAATCTATCCATTAATTTGTCTATCATTTTATCTAATTATCAATATGTCTTTTAATCTATATACCAATCTAACTATCTTTCTATCAATCTATCAATTTGCCTATCCATCCATCTATCTATCTATTTATTTTTGTATCAATTTGTCTATTTATCTATCTATCTAGTCATCTATCCATCCATCCATCCATCTATCTATATTTATAACTATATGTCTATTTTTTAACTATCTATATATATATATCTATCTATCTGTCTATCAATCTATCTATCTATATATATCTTATCAATCATCTATTTATCTATCTTACTATTTATTTATCAATTTGTCTAACTATTTCTCTATCTATCTATCTATCTATCTTTCTTTCTTTCTATTTGTGTATATATCTATATATCTATTTATCTATCTATCTATCTAATTATATATATATCAACTATCTGTTTATCAAAATATTTATCTATATGTCTATTAATCTATCTATATATATATCTAACTATTTATATATCCATATATATATCTGTCTATATATATATTTATCTATCTTTCTATCTATTTTTCTCTCTCTCTCTCTATCTATCTATATTTATATCTATCCGTATATCTTTTTATCTATCTATCATCTATCTATTTATCTATCTATTTATCTATCTATTTATCTATCTATTTATCTATCTATTTATCTATCTATCTATTTATCTATCTATTTATTTTTCTATATATTTATTTATTTGTATATCTATTTTTTTATCTACCTGTCTATATATCTGCCTATCTATTTGTCTATCTATTTATTTTTCTATCTATATACCTATATATTTCTCTATCTTTATGTCTATAAATATGAATATTTATTTTTCTATCTATATGTATATCTATTTGTCTATTTATTTGTACATATATTTGTCTATCTATCTGTCTATATATATCTATCTATTTGTCTATCTATCTATTTGTCTATCTATCTATCTATCTTTTTTTTAAAACGTTTGTTTTATTAATATTAACCCTCTCTTTTGGCGGAGGAATACCATTTTTACAACCTACTTGCTTGCTACCCAATGCCCTTTACACCCTTCATATCTTATATACCCCTATCGGGTATTATCTAATGAGACATGCATACAAATTAACAAGTAATCAACATTTCACTTGCATCAAAACATTTAAACTGCTTGTGAATATGAATATGCTGAGTAAAATCTTTGCTTTTTGTATATCATTAGTAACTTCAATGTGATCCTTTAATGCTTTTTATTGCCTCTTATGCTGTCCCTTATGCTGCCCTTTAAGCTTCTCTTTTATTGCGTCTCTTGGAGCCTCTAATAATGCCTCTTTAGCTATCCCCGAGCCTCTTTAACTGTCTTCCTAAACCACTTAAAGTCCTCCATTTCCTGTCTTTCAGCTTCTAATCTGAAACAAACATTCTTTCTCCCCTTGTCCCGATTAACCCTCCCCTTAACAAAGAATCTGGAAATAAAATAAACATCAACAACAACCGCTTCTTCTTCCTTCCCGTTCCAGCACCTCGAAGTGGCAAAACCTCCTTTCTTGTCTTTACCACTATCAATATTGATTTGTCTGCAATATTTCCTGCAAAACAGTAAAAATATACAAAAAACCCCCTCTCTATACATGCATTTAATAACCTAACCCTAACTCTTCTGACCAATCTATATTTTCTACCTCACCCTAACATATATAGTACAGACTTTATATTTACCATCTAAACAAACAGCCCTTATTTTACTTAGATTCTGGAAGCTAAACAGAAAACACCCCTAGGACCCCTTCTCATTTTCAAATCTTTTTAGGACCAATGCTTGCAGCCTTTTCAAGCATTAACTTCACCCCAAGCTTGAATCTGTGATCTTAAAAATGACAGAAACAAAGAAAACAAAACAAAAAAAATAGATAAAGCAGTAGAGCAATAAGGAAATAATCAATTAATAGTCCCCCTCAGACTAGGGTGAACCTTATCTAAATATCTTCAGCAAAACTAAACCACAAGCAACACAAAAAGGAACAGCAACACAAGCAACAATACCTTGCACTATTACCTTGCCCAATTTCCTTGTCCTATTACAGCAGCAAGAACAGCAGCAAAGCAAGGAATAGCAGAATTATTTTTATTTAAGATTCACTGTGGCTTTGTTATATAACAGCGTTTATATAGCAGCGTTAAAGTCAGGATACATATTATGATATTATCTTAGCACCCTTACATTTTAGCTAACCTGCAAGGAAAGTCAAGATACATATTTTAAAGTACTCATTATTCCCGCCCAATCCATCAGAAAGTTGAGGCTTTGTTATACCTTCGTGATCTGTTTATTTGTTCTAATATAAGGAAAACCCATTTTATCTAAACATGCTATTCCCTTTAATCAAGATACATATTAGATAGATAGTCCGCTAGATTATTAGCTTCTCTATATATATGTATTATTGAGGCCTTCAGTTCGTCCATAAAACCTAGAATAACTTCTAGATCCTCTTCATTCCTCCATAATATTTTCTTATTGATTACTGTATCAACTAGTAATTTTGAGTCTACCTGAACTTTAATGTTTTTAAAGTTAAGCTGCTTACATATCTCTAACCCTGATTTTAATGCTCTAATTTCAGATTCTAAAGCCGAGGAGGCTCTACTAGATCTGGTGAAAGCTCTCTGTACTGTCCCTGTATGATCTCTTATTACCCCGCCTTCTCCTGCTATTCCAGTGTCCCTGCTAAAACTCTCATACGTATTAAGTGAGAGTTTACCAACCGGCGGAGCATTCCACTGTATACATTTAGCCCATTGCTGTTTTAAAACATTATATGTGAGATCCCATTCTTTCTCAAGCTTCTTTTCTTGTTTCATTTCCTGAATAACTATCTGTTTTATTAGTGATATATTACATATCTCCTTTCTAATATCTTTTATAATTTCTGTTAAATTCATCCTTATATTTTCGAATTTACTTTTGTTTCGAGATTTCCATATACACCAAATAATTAGATGCGGCAGTTTTTGATTAAGCCAATTCCTGATGGGGCTTTTTGTGTTCTCCTTTTCCCATTTTTTAACTTTATCTATTAAATCATCATCTATTTTACATATTCTTTTTTCCCCTTCCATTTCTATCCATATTTCTGCTGCGATGGGACCATTAGAAAGCAACTGATCAGTGGTTTCAACCGCTTGTGAACAGCATTCGCATCTTGATGCCATGTTTATTCTTTTTTTTGTATATTTCTATCTGCCGGTATAGCATTCATTAAAGCCTTCCATGTGAAGGAGCACATTTTTTGCGGTATGTTTTCTTGCCATACCCATTTAAATAGAGTTTGAGCCGGTTTTTTCTTTCTGACCAAGTCTTTTGCCGACTTGAGGGAAAAGTTTCCTTGTGGTGTTAACGTCCATTTCCAGCCGCTCCTCTTTTGTATAGAGTGTGAGTCTACTATCTCTTTTTGTTTTACCATTGACTTCCAACTGTTCGAGACATTCTTAGTGGTCTTATTCTTATTATCTAAATATCTTGCCCGCATATATTTAGCCCAAAGATTATCGCTTTCTTTAAGTCTCCACCAGCTTTTACACTCCCAGGCAACTGCCGAGTCTTGGAGGCTCATTAGACCTAATCCTGCTTCCTCTTTCGGATAACAGATACTTTTCCAGTCCTTCCAATGTAGTTTATTTATGCCTTGTTTTTTACCCCATAAGAAGTTGGCCATTTCCGATTCGAGTTTTTTAATAAATTTCTTAGGGGGGAGTATCACTGATAATATGTGCGTTAGCGTGCTTTGTAATACATGTGACAGCAGTGTTATCCTCCCCCCAAATCCCAGTAGCTCTTCTTTCCATCCTGCTATTTTCTTTCTTAGTTTGTCTTGAAGGTAACTTAGATATTCTTCCTTCAACCTCCCCTCATATATCGGACAACCTAAATACATTAATGCCCCTTTAATTTCTGCAAATCCTGTAATACTTTTTATTTTATCTACTAACTTTAATTTTGCATTTTTAGCAAGCATGAACTGACATTTACTTTTATTAACCATTTGGCCTGTCTCTTTTTTCAAAAATTTGGAGAAGATCCATAAGATTCATTAAAGACTTTATGCTAGCATTTGTAAATATTATAAGGTCATCTGCATAAGCTAAACAGCCTATTCTGGGTGTATTCCTTGGTTGTCTAAATGACAATATTTTACCTTCGGATATTTTCTTATTCATGTTACATATTAACAATTCTAAATAGATATCAAAACGAAGAGGTGATAACGTATCCCCTTGCCTTAAACTTTTATTTGGTTCAAATTCCTCACTTAACTTACCATTTACCAGGACTCTTACCCAAGTACTTGAAATGCATCTATATATTAGATCTATGGTCAGCTCAGAAAAGCCGAACCTTCTTAACACAAAGCAAAGGGTATCCCATTCTACTATATCGAAGGCTTTAGATAGATCTAATTTGACCACTAAGTTTTTTCCTCTAGACTTACTTCCTATTTCTTTCATTATTTCTGATGCAAGCTTTATATTTTCTATCATTAATCTATTTTTAACGAAGCCCGTTTGTTCCTGGGATATTATTGAAGGTAAAATTAAGCTCAGCCTATTTTGTAATATTTTTGCCAGTATTTTATAAATACCATTGCATAAACTTATTGGTCTATAATCCTCACATTTCTGTGATGATTCTTTTTTTGGAATTAATACTATAAAAGATTTTGCCCATGATTTTGGGATTTCCGCACCTACAAAAAAACTTGCAATTGCAGAGACTAGCTCAGTTTTAATCATATCCCAGTTTACCTGAAAAAAATAATTGTTCCAACCATCAGGTCCTGCTGCACTATCTTTATCCAGACTAAAAACAGCATCTTTAACTTCTGGTTCTTCTGGGATCAATTCCATTAATTGATTTTGAGCTTCCGTAATGGTCGCCCTAATCTCTTGCATTAGAGAATTATCTGTCCTACATGACTGACTACATAGTTGAATTTCAAAAAAATTTCTAAAGAGAGCTCCTATTTCCTTTTCATTTTCTACCCATTTTCCTTCTTTGTTTATTAGACCTTTAATTTTATTTTTTTGAGATTTTATTTTAGACATACTATAAAAAAATTTGGTATTACGATCCCCATCTTTTAACCATTTTATTTTTGCTCGTTGTTTCTAGTAAATTTCTTCCATGTGTAGTTTCAATCTCAGTTCTCCTTTAGCCTTACTTAATTCAATCCGAGGTTCATTATTATTAGTGGAGTTAAAATCTTGCTCTAGCTTGGCTACTTTTTCTTCTAGTTTTTTTAGCTCCTGATTTAATTTCCAAAAAACCTCTTTATTCCATGTTTTTAAACAAGATTTTAGCCTCAGAAGTTTAATTGATAGAACTTGCATCGGTTTACCCTCTGCTGGCTCTTTCCAAGACTCTCTAACAAGTCCTGCAAAGCTCGCATGCTTTACCCACATATTTTGAAATTTAAAATTAGATGTATTACCCTGATTTTTTTTGAATCGTGATAAGCAGTGGGCTATGGTCAGAGCAAGTTCTATTTAGGTGTCTAAGCCCC
Organism: Sapria himalayana; assembly: GCA_029783825.1. Lineage (NCBI taxonomy): Eukaryota > Viridiplantae > Streptophyta > Magnoliopsida > Malpighiales > Rafflesiaceae > Sapria > Sapria himalayana. The sequence goes on along the minus strand of JAREIK010003377.1, from coordinate 24,799 downwards.
GTAATCCCTTGTGAGGTGACCCACTTTGTGTTACACATAATCCTATCCAGTCGAGCCCAGATGACTCCTCTTTTTTTCCAATTATTACACAGGTATATCTCGAACCATTGAAATCTATTTCCATTGAATTGGTAATGACTATTGTGTCATTAAATTGCTTCATGGCTATCTTATCCGGTGGTTTGCCACCCTTCTTTTCTTGAGGGCTTCTAATTATATTAAAGTCGCCTCCTATTATCCAAGGTGAATTTCTACTTGCTATATCTTTCATTTCTTCCCATAATGCCAACCTAGATTGTTTACCATTTTTTGCATAAACTGCTGAGATTATTTGATCTGTGCTCTTATCTAATTTGAAATGTACTATTTGTTCAGTATCTTTTAATATTTCAATTTTCAATCTACTGTGCCATAAAATCCAAAGTTTACTATTTAGATTAGCATAAGCCTTATTAAATCCTAAAATTACTCTATATTTATTTAGTTGATCTTGCAGGACCATTGGTCCTGCAATAATCATTAATGAGATTTTATGTTCTTTAATTAAAAGTCTTAATTTATTTATCGTGGGGCTATTGGCTATTCCCATAACATTCCAATATAGACATCTATCCATTAAACACTAGTTTAGCTTGGCTCGAGTTGTACACTTAGATTCATACGACATGTTAGCATATTTTTTCGTATTTCTTGCTGTTTTAGGAGTGTGAGGAATTTCATACCTAATCTCCTTATATTTTACCTATTTTCCAAGCACCATAGCCATTTGCTTTAGGGCCTCCATGGATTGGGTTCTTGAAAGATTCCCCCAATCTTCATTATAAATATGTATATCGTCCTTTGCTTTCAACTCAGGCTCATCTTGAGATACATCACCCTTGTGGCTTGAAGGGCAACTAAAAATTACCGATTCATCTTCAGGAAAATCCAGAAGATCCTCATCTATCCATACATAATCATCTAGTTTTTCTTTCAATATAATTCTTGTTTTAGTTGTTTTTTTATATTTTCTCTTATGTTTTACCTCCTCCCATCCTTTTATTAAACTAACATCATTTTCTATCCCCGAGTTAGTCTCTATCCGGGGTCATTCTTCTTGGGTAATATTTGGATAATCTGGTGGGATGCTTGAGTCCAGATCTCCCTTCGGCTGGTTTTGTTTGAGAAGTGAAGCCTCCTCTTTCCTTACCCAATGCATCACCTTCCTACCTCCTCCTTCATGCTGTTGCCCGTTGTTATGCTCTTCTTTCCCCACCTTGCACGAGAAATTTTCATGCTCGAGCCTCTTACATTTTGAAATTGCATAAAGAGATGTTTCAGAGAAATGTTGGAGTGGCAGAAAAGGCAATATAAACCATACCGGAGCTATAGGCGCCTCTTCAAGAGGAGTAAAATCCTTTGTCCACTTCAGTATACGCATGGGGAAGCCGTCAACTTGCCATAATCCACACTGCCATAGGCGATATTGATCTTCCAGTAGAGTGCATTGCAACACGACATGTTTGGCATCGAAATCAGCAAATTTCACCTTCCCCTTGAGCTTTAAATTGTCGATGAATTTCTGAACTCCAATCACACGAGGCCTGCCGTGAGAGAACTTACCAACGAGCGTATATTCGAAAGGTTCTAAGAGCCTTTGAGATTCTTCGGCAGAGAAGATGATGGCCGGGAGACCATTTTTGTTCCCTTGAATTCGTAAAATCGGCGCGGTTCCCTTCACCATCGAGGCAAAAGACTTATTATTTAATAATAAGTCAGATTTTTCCATTCTCACCTTGAGTTGGGCTTGGTTTGAGCAGCAATGGTGTTTTCTTCTTTCTTTGTTGCACAATCTAACAGTTACACAACACTATACCCCTATTGTATCAAACAGCAATTCACGAAGCAATTTGCACACTAAGTCCCTCAACTATTCCCACAACAGTTTATTCCAGGTAATCGCTAGAGAGAAAAAGCGAGAGGATTTTCGCGAGAATAACAAATTATTCCAGAGAATCCCATAACAGTTTATTCATACAATTGTTATTGTTCATGTTCCCATAACAGTATTCCCATAACAGTTACACTTAATAACACTTTGCAAATATAACAAGATGGTTCTCCCAACTGTATCAAAAAAACATTCGACAAACAGTTTATTCAAGGTATTCGTTATTGTTTTCCAGGCAGTTCACAAAGCAATTAACGCGATGGTTCTCCCAACTAACAGTTTATTCAAGATGTTCGCAAAATAATCACGAGAGAACCCTTTTGTTTATTCGAGATATTCGCAAGATAATACGTTAGAGAGAAAATCACGAGAGAACCTGTATCAAACGCAATTCACGAAGCAATTTGCACAATAATTCATTCAACAAATTCACATAACAGTTTGTTTAAGATAAATTGTGAGAGAGAAAATCTAGAGGAATCCGCAGGAGAGTTTTCGCGAGAGGGTTTTCACGAGAGCTAGGTTTTCGCATAGGAGAGCTAGGTTTTCAAACCAGTTAGTTTTTGCAAGGGCATTCGTCTATCTATCTATCTATCTATCTATTTGTCTAGTTATCTATCTTATTATCTATCTCTCTTTATATTTTTCAATCCATGTGTTTATCTATATTTCTATCTTTATGTCTATCTATCTATCTATCAACCTTATTATTATTATTATTATTATTATATATATATATATATATATCTATCTATCTGTCTGTCCATCTATTAGTCTATCTATCTATCTAAATATCTATATATGTATGTATATATATATATATATATATATATATATATATATATATATATCTTTATTTCTCTTTCTATATATCTATCTATTTATCTTTCTATCTGTTTATCTATTTATGTGTCTATCTTCTGTATATTTATATTTCTATTTATTTGTCTATCTATATGTGTATATATATATATATATCTATCTAACTATCTATTTATATATCTATCTGTCTATCTATTTGTCGGTATATCTATCTACCAATCTATCTATCTATCATTCTATGTGTCTATCGGTCTATCTATCTCTATGTTTATCAATCTGACTTTCTAACTGTCTATCTATCCATCTATATGTCTATCTATTTGTCTATCTATTTATCTATCTATCTGTTTATCTATCTTTATATGTATCTATGTATCTATCTATCTAACTAACTACCTATATATTTTTATGTCTATCTATATATCTATTTATATATGTGTCTATCTTTATATCAACCTTTCTATAGTTCTTTCTATCTATTTGTCTATCTATTTGTCTATCTATATGTCTATCTATTTGTCTATCTATCTATATATCTATTTATCTATCTATTTATCTAACTATGCATCTTTCTATCAATATGTCTATCTACCCATCTAAATTTCTGGCTATCTATCTGTATATATGTCTATCTAATTATCTATCTATCTACTAGACTATCTATCTATAAATCTACTAGACTATCTATCAATCTACTAGACTATCTATCTAACAATCTACTAGACTATCTATTTTTTATCTATCAATCCATTTATTTGTATATCTATCAATCTATCTATATGTTTTTCTATGAATCTATCTATCAGTATATCTATCTATACATCTAACAACCTATATATTTGTAAATCTATATATCTATCTAATGATTTGAATATCAATGTATCTAACTATATGTCTATATATATGTCTATCTATCTTTCTATCTATTTATTTGTCTATTTATCTATGTATATGTCTATATATCATTCTATCTATCTGACTATCTATTTGTCAAATAATTTATTTATCTATTTATTATTTATCTCTATATAGCTATTTGTATCTATCTACCTATCTATCTATCTATATGTCTAATTATCTATCTATATGTTTTCTATCTATCATTCTTTCTATTAATTTGTTTATATATCTATCTAACTATATGTCTATTAATCTATATATCAATATGTCTATCCAATTGACTAACTATCTAACTATTTATTAGGCAATTTATCTCTATATTTATCAATATTTATCTGTCAATATATCTTACATTCTATCTATCTATATGTCTAAATATCTCTAAATATATTTATATGTCTATCTGACTATCTATCTTTCTATCAATCTATCTTTCTATCTATCTGCATATCTATATATCTATTAATTATTATCTATCTTACTAACTATATGTCTATCATTATATCTATCAATATGTCAATCTATTTGTCTAACTATAAATCTATTTATTAGTCTTTTTATCTATCTATATATCTATATATCGATCTGTCTTTCTTTCTATCAATATGTCTATCTATATGTATATATCTCTCTCAATATATTTATATGTCTCCGTGACTATCTAACTATCTATTTTTATATCTATCTATCTGTCTATTTATCTATCTATCTATATGTTAAAATATTTCTATATCTATATGTCTATCTATCTATCAATTTATCTATCTATCAATTTATCTATCTATCAATCTATTTATCTATTTTTATATTTATCTATCTTTATTTCTATCAATCTATCTTTCTATCTAACTATATGACTATCTATATGTCTTTCTATCTATATATCTATCTATTTGTCTATCTATATGTCTAAATATCTGTATATCAAGATATTTTTCAATTTATCTATCTACCAACCTACCTATCTATCTGTGTATCTTTATATTTATATATCTATCTATATATCTATCTATCTATCTATCCATCTATTTATCAATATATCTGTTTGCCTATGTCTCTATCTATATTTTTATCTATATGTCTATTTATTTGTCTATATAAATATCTATATTTTGTCTATCCATCTATATATCTATATATTTGTTTATCTATCTATCTATCTATTTATTTGTATATCTATCTATCTATCTTTCTTTCTATCTAAGTATCTATCAATCTCTTTATCTATCTATCTATCTATGTGTATCTCTCTATTTATTTCTATATATATATATATATATATATATATATATATCTATCTTTCTTTCTTTCTATCTATCAATATTTATTTCTATCTACCTATCTATTTATCTATCTTTCTATCTATTTATCTATCAGTATAAATATTTGTTTATCGATATGTCTATCGATATGTTTATCTAACTAACTAATGTTCTATCTATTTATCTATCTATATATCTATCTATCTATCATTTAATTTGACTTTTTATGTGTATATCTATCTTTATATCAAACAATCTATCAATCTATTTTTCTATCAATTTTTCTATCTTTCTATTTTTTATCAATCAGTCTACCTATGTGTGTATTTTTTGATCTATGTATCTATATGTCTATCTATCTATCTATTTATTTATTGATTTGTCTATTTAATTATCAATCTATCTATATATCCATCCATCTATCTATCTATCTATCAGTCAATTTATTCATATATATATATATATATATATATATATATACACACACATCCATCAATCCTTCTTTATGTCAATCTTTCTATCTGACTATCTATCCTTCTATCTATCTATCTATCTATCTTTCTATCTATCCTTTAATCTAACTATTTATATATCCATCTATATATCTATCTATCTATCTATCTGTGTAACTCTCTTTCTATTTTCATTTCGATATGCATGTTTATTTGTCTGTCTCTTATCTGTTTATTTGTCTTTGTTTCTGTCTTTCTTTTTATCTCTCAATCTAACTATCTATGTATCATTTGTCTATCTATCTATCATTATATATGTATTTCAATCTGTCTATCTATCTTTCTATAACTCTGTATGTCAATCTGTATGTTTATCTGTCTATCTATCTCTTTATCAATCTATTTATCCATATGTCTATCTTTCTATTTGTTTATCTATCTGTCTATATATATGTCTATTTATCTATCAAACAATCTGTCTGTCTATCTATCTATCTATCTATATGTCTATCAATCTATTTGTCTATCTCTCTATCTATCTATCTATCTGTCTATCTATCTATCTATCTATTTATCTATCTATCTGTATGTCTATTTGCATATCTATTGGTCTATCCATCTAAATGTCTATCTGTCTATTTGTATGTCTATCTATCTATATGTCTATCTATTTGTCTATCTGATTATCTATCTATATGTATATCTAACATCCTATCTATTTGTCTATCTATCTCTCTAAATATATATATGTCTTTCTATATTTTTATTTATCTATCTATCTATATATGTATATATATGACTATCTATTTTTCTATTTATAATTCTACCTATCTATCTATTTATTTGTCTATCTATCTATCTATACATCTCTCTATATATCTGACTACATATTTGTCTAGTTATATGTCTATATATATGTCTATATATATGTCTATATATATGTCTATCTATTTGTTTATTTATTTATCTATCTATCTATTTATATATTTTATATCTATATGTTTATCAATATTTCTATCTATATGTCTATCTTTCTACCTATCTATTTATCTATTTGTATAATATCTGTTGAATATCTGTCTAACTATTTATTTATGTATCTGACTATTAATCTATCTATATAGCTTTCTATCTATATGTATATGTATATATATATATATATATATCTATCTATCTATCTCTCTATTTATCTATCTATTTATTTATCTATTATTTATCTATCTATGTGTCTATCGCTCTCTATCAATCTTTCTACTTATTTTTCTATATATTTGTCTATCTATAAGTGTATATATCTTTTTATCTATCTATCTTTTTATATATCTATCTATCTACTTGTCTATCCATCTATCTGTCTATTTATTTATCTATTTATCTATCTATTTCTATATCTATCTATCTATCAATATGACGATCTATCTCTCCTTCTATCTATCAAACTATCTATCTATCCATCTATCTGTCTATCTATTAATCTCTCTATGTATTTTTTTTATATTTCTATCTACCTATGAGTCTATCTATCTAACTAACTACCTATATATTTGTCTATATTTCTTTCTATCTATCTATTTATCTATCTATCTATATATGTGTATGTCTTCCTATCTATCTATCATTCTTTCAATCTATTTTTCTATCTTGTTGTCTATCTATAAGTGTATATATTTGTCTATCTATCTATTTATCTATCTATTTGTCAATAAATCTATTATCTATCTATCGATATATCTATCCATCTATCTAACTATTTATTTATCTTGTTGGGAATTTACCAATCGATCTATCTATCTATCATTATATATATCAATTTATGTAAGTATTTTTCTATCTATTTGATTATTTATCTATCTATATATCTGTCTGTCTATCTATTTGTCTATCTATCTATTTATCTATCTGTCTATCTATCTGTATATCTATCTATGTTTCTATGTACCTATATATTTGTCTATCTATTTATCTATCTATCTTTTTGTTTATCTATTAATCTAATTATCTTTTTGGCTGTCTATTTATCTTTCTATCTATCATTCTATACATTCGTATAACTATCTATTTATCTATTTATCTATTTATCTATTTATCTATTTCTCTATATATCTTTCTGTCAATTTGTCTATCAATCTGTCTAATAAATTGTGTTTATCTTTGTCTATCTATCAATTTATAAGTGTATCTATCTATCTATTTATCTTTCTATATATCTATATATCTATGTGTTTAATTATCTATCTATTTATCTATTTATCTATCTGTCTATCTTTATATATATATATATATATATATCAATCTATTGATCTATTTAACAATCTATTTATTTGTTTATCTATCTATCTAACTATCTCTCTATTGATTTATCTATTATTATGTATATTTATTTGTCTAACTATTTATCTATTTATTTATCTATCTATATATCAATATATAAATCTATTTATCAATAAATCAATAAATCTATCTATTTATCTATATATATGTCTATCTATCTATCATTATATTTATATGGCTATATGGAATGTTTATTTGTTTATCTATCACTCTATCTCACTATTTATCTATCTATATTTAAATACATCTTTCTATCTATCTGTCTATCTATTTAGCTATTTATCTATCTATCTTTATATATATATATATATATATATATAGCAATTTGTCTATCTTTCTATGTATCAAACTTTCTATCTATCTATCTATCTATTTATATATTTATCTATTTATCTATCTATCTATCTATCTGTCTACTTATATGTCTATTTATTTGTTTATCTATCTATATATCAAATTATTTTTTATCTATCTATCTATCTATCTATTTTTCTATCCATCATTTTTTCTATTTATCTATCTATCTACCTACTATTCTATCTATATATCTATCTATCTATTTGTCTATATATTTGTCTATCTGTCTAATAATCAATCAATCTATCTATCATTCTATCCTTTTATCTATCTATCTATATGTCTATCTATCTATCCATCTATCTATCTATCTATCTATTTTTCCATCTATCTATATTTTTATCTATCTATCTATTTGTCAATTTAAATATCTATATTGTTGTCTATTATATATATATATATATATATATATATATATATATATATGTTTGTTTATCTATCTATCTATCTATTTGTCTATCTATCTATATATCTTTATATCTAACTGTCTGTCTATTTGTCTATCTATCAATCTATCTCACTATATATCTTTCTATCTATCTGTTTATCTTTCTATCTTTTAATCTGTTTATCTATTTATCAATCTATACTTTTATAAATGTATCTATCTATCTATCTATTAGTCTATCTACATGTCTATATATCTATCTATCTATTTGTCTATCTTTCTATCTATTTGTCAATCTATCTATTTTTCTATCTGTCTATCTTATTGTCTTTCTATCTTTTTATCTATTTATCTATTTATTTATCTATCTATCTATCTATATATCTATTTATCTATCTTTCTAACTATTTGTCTATTGATCTATCTCTCAATATGTCTATCTATATTTCTAACTATCTATCTTTTTATGTATATATCTTTCTATATATCTGTCTATTTGTCTTTTTATCAATATGTCAACCTATCTAACTATCTATCTATCGATCGATCAATCTATCTATCTATATATCAATCAATTTATCTATTTATCTAACTATCATTTTGTTTTTCTTTCTATTTAATATCAATCTGTCTACCTAACTATGTATCTATCAATGTATGCATATATATGTCTATCTATCTATAAAATTGTCTATCTATCTGTTTGTCTATCCATCTATCCATATGTCTATCTTTCTATCAATTTATCTATATATATATATCTGTCTATCAATCCTTCTATATGCCTATTAATTTATCTGACTATCTATCCTTCTTTCTATCTATATCTTTTTATCCATTTATCTATCTAATAATCTAACTATCTATATATCAATCTCTTTATCTATCTATCTATCTATATATATGACTTTCTATTTGTCTTTCTATCTGCATGTTTATTTTTCTGTCTATTTATTTGTCTATCTATCTTTCTTTCTGTCTTTTTATTTGACTATCTTATATTTATAACTATATGTCTGATTATATGTCTGTCTATTTCTCTTTATAACTATATGTCTATCGATCTGTCTATCTGTCTATATATCTGTCTATCAATCTATATGAATATCTATCTATCTTTCTTTCAGTATATCTATCTATCTATTTATCTATCTATCGATCTATCTGGCTTTCTATCTATCTAACTATTTATCTAAAGATCACTACAAAAAAAAGTATATTTAGCTTGGAAAATTTAGCTAGGCATATAATTTATTGCTAATTCACAAGAAATTAGCTAGGGAATAACAAGTGAATTTTTATTTTACATCAAATTAAAAATTTGTGATGGATTAGTGACGGATTAATAATGGAAATATTCGAATGATTGTTTTCCCTCGCTAAAATTATCGTAGATATTTGCGCAATAAAAAGTGGAAAATTTAGTGACGAATTTAGCGACGGAATTTCCCTAGCTAATTAGAACGAGACAAAATTCATTACTACATAATTATCTAAATTTAATTTTTTTTGTTGATGTTATATATCATTGGAAGTGATAATTCCTTAAATGTTTAATTTCTTAAAATATATGAATTTAGCTAGTGATTTTTCCCTAGCATTTTGGGCTATTATAATTTCTATCACTAATCTTTAATGATTTAATTTTTTTAAGTATTATTTTTTTTATAACTTATGTAATTTTTTATATTAAAGGTTTGTAATTGTATATAGATGAGTGATTCTTGAAAGACACAATCTTCCATATAATAATAAAAATATGATATTATAAAAAAGAAAATTAATAAATATATAAATCCAAATAAAAACTTATATTAAATTAGACTAAAATAAATATTTTTTTGATTATAAATTAATTAAAAAATTATACAATTTTTTAAAAAATTTTTAATTATTCTATTTAAATATTTGTTTTAAAAAACATTATATAATTTATTATATATTTATAATAAGTTTTAAAATATTTTAATTAATAAAACAACATAAATAAAAATTACTACTAATAAAAAGCTAAAATAAACTATTGTTTGATTAAATAAAAAAATTTATAAAAATATAAGATTTAACAAATAAACAAATAAATATTGATATTATTTAAAGTAAAAATAAATATTTTTATGATTACAAAAATCTTTTTAAAATATAATGACTAAAAGATTTGATAATTTTAAATTATAAAAAAAATTCAACTTTTTCATAAAATTTAAAAGAAATTAAGTTGATATTTAAATATTAATATATAGATGTTTTATTTAGATCTAAAAAATTTTGATGATTTAAAAAATTAAATGTTTTAGTGTGGTTATTAAATGAATATTTCAATGATTCAAATTTATAATGACTAAAAGATTTTAATTTTATGCCTTTATAATTATTTCTTAATATATTAATAAAAAATAAATGTAATTCATATAAATTTAAAACCATAAAATATATATATTTTTTATTTATTTAAATAATATATATATATATATATATATGTATGTATGTATGTATGTGTGTGTGTGCATATATATATATATGAAATAATTTATTATTATATAATATTATTTTATTTATTTATGTAATAATATCATTTATGGTTAAATAAAAATTTATTTCAATTATTAATTTTAAATTATTTATTTTTTTATAAATTTTGTTTACTTTTATATGTTTGTTTCTTTATTTTCTATATATTTACATCCAATTTGTATTTATAGTTTCCTTGAAAAAAAATTGCTTAGGCATTAAGCACTTAACATTTTTTTTATCTTTCAACGACAAAAAGAGGAGAAGTGAAACGGGAATATGGGAGCAACCTACAAAATCGACCTCTACTTGTTACTAGGCAATATTATCATTGCTCTTCTCCTTCATAATACTATTTACATATATCTATCTCTCTTGATTTGATTACCACTGGTGGAATTAAATTTTTAGGGTTAGATTGATTTTCAAATACTAAATGTTTGTATATTATTTTATGCTTCTGTAACTTAAAAAAAAGTATGCTTAAAGTTTTATACTTCTATAACTTAAGAAAAAACAAACTTATTGTTTATGAGTTCTATTTTTGTTGTCTCCAAAAATATTATAAACAGATAACATTATATATAAACTTTTATACTTTTATATAATCATATGCATATATATATATATATATATATATATATAAGTCTATACTTTAATATATATAAACATATTACATTATATATAAACATTGATATGTTTATATAAAGATATAATGTTATGTATAAATATTTATACATATGTATTAATATTTATAAATATCTATACAAAATTTACATAAAACTATCCAATTATAATATTTTATATAGCAATTATATAACATATAAAATGTTTATACATTTTTGTAAACATTTATATAACATATTAATTTTTATATAAATATATAATTTTTATAATGTTTATATAAATGTGATATATATACCATATAATATTTATAAAAGTGTTAGATATATATAATTATATTCAAGTAACATTTATAAAAATATTTTAAATACAAATATTATATCAAAACACTTGTATAATTATATAATCATATGCCATTATATATAAAAGTATTTATAATTATATTTAGTTTTGATCGGAATTAAACAATGAGCAAGGCCATTTGTAAAAATGCTCTCTTTAGAAAATAAGCAAAAAGATTTAGCTGGCATAGTTGGTGCAATTGAGAATGCTCATCTTTATTGGGGTAAAAGGGGAGAGATGATGTGCTCTGCTGTCTCCTGATTGATAGAATGTATTGCATTGTTTCATTTATCATTATCTGAGAGGATAACACAAAGTCTGTTTGATATCATCGATGAGATCTTGAGCCATCCGAACCCTCAGATACAGGTGGTGCTACACCTCGCAAGTTAATTTCTTTCAAACATCACCCATTATATCATCAAAGCTCTATTTATCTTCTTCCCCTTTACACTTCACAAAACACAGCTATTGGTGCCTTGAAACCCTTTGTTCGAGCATTTCTAGTTCTTGTAGATAATGGTGATGCAGCTGGTGTGACCTCATAGTACATATAGTAGCTTTCTAATCAAAACATTGCTATTAGAAGGGGCTCAGCTTTAGCCCTAGGAGTTCTTCCTTATATGTTATTGGCTCATATATCGAGAGAGGTTGTCTTCAAGCTCTGTGAGATTGAGGTGCAGGGTTATACTAAGATTAGAGATGTCGAATCAAGGGTGAATGCTATCAGATGGCTCATATCTATGTCTCAAACATTTTCCCATTAAAGATTGGCTCCTAGTTATCGCTTACTCATCTATTATCTGATAATGGAAAAGGTAATGGCTTGTTTATTTTAAGCTCTGAATGACTATTTTGTTGATAACATAGGATATGTTGGTTCATTGGTTCGTGAGGCAACCATTGAAAAATCAAGGTATGAGCTTACATTCTCTATGATGTATCATCATCTCCTTCAAAATCACATCTAGCAGCTGAAAATGAAGACACCGAGGTAGTGATGTTCTTTGATGAAAACATGGTTACAATGTGGTGATGGGCATTGCTAAGAAAGTTGTGGAGAAGATTGAGGGATTACGTCTGCAATAACTCTACAAAGGATTCTGCATAGTAAGAAGACCTTAGTCAAGTGCATATATTTTAGGGAAAAACTAGAGCAGATTATTCCATGCAATGTAGTTATACTATGTAGTGTGTGTATCACAATCCTCATGATCTCCTGCTTGTTTTTTCCTTTTTTCTCATTTTTGACAATGGGCATGCTTTAATTGCAAGTGCCTGCCATGTGTTATTCTTGTTTAGTGCATCTACTTGAATTTTCTTGTTATAGTAAGGCAGTGATGTTTGGATTAGTTATTTCAATTGGTGGATAGCAAGATTCTCTAAGGAAGGCATCAATATCTGTGCTGCTGGACTATCATTGTGAAGATAGAATTGAAGCCTTGCCAGAGGAGAGGCCTAGAGGAATCATGCTCTGCCTTGATCTCATGTGGATTCTCCAGCAGCAACAAGGATGTGATTGATTTATTGTCCCTACGTTTAAGGTATGGCATCATATTTTCTAAATGACATTCTAACATGATGGGTGTTATGAACATCACTATCAATTTCTTGTATGATCTAAAATAACTTAGCTTTTTTGAAGTTTCATTTGAACATTGCTGTTTTGGTTTAGGGTTGCTATGAACGATAGGAGAGAAAGAGAGAAAGAGGGGGGGGGGGGGGAGAGAAAGAAGAAGAGAAAAAAATTATATGTATGGTATGGTTTGGGGCATCCTACAATTTAAGTGTTCAAATAAATAAAAAAAAATGTAATAATCATGATAAATAAATAAATAAATAAATAAATAACACACACGCACAAATGTATATATGCAAGAAAAATAATAAAAAAAATGAGCATTCTTTTAAAAATCAGGAGTGATTATTGTATAACAAAAGTAATAAAAATAAGTCATAGAGGTACCACCTAGTACACATGACTCTTGCATAGGTCTGGGATTTGTGAGTTTAATATCTTGATAGTTTTATCCCTGAAAATCATCAATGTATATTGTTATGTCTGATAATTTACAAAGGAGTAAAAATAATAAAATTTTTAATTCCTAGACGAGAGACAAGAGTACTTATTATCATACTAGGGCATTACCTCATAATATATCTCATACTTCATGATATATACCTTAGGGTATATATTGTGTATGATGCTTGACATTAGGGTAATTTTATCTTTATTAAGTTAAAATATCAGATGAACATTCATTTTTTTATATTGTTTTTTATTATTTTTTTTTATTTTTTTTTTATTTTTATTTTTTTATTTTATTTTTATTTTATTTTTATTTTATTTTTATTTTATTTTTATTTTATTTTTATTTTATTTTTATTTTATTTTTATTTTATTTTTATTTTATTTTTATTTTATTTTTATTTTATTTTTATTTTATTTTTATTTTTTATTATTTTTATTATTTTTATTATTTTTATTATTTTTATTATTTTTATTATTTTTATTATTTTTCATTTTATTATTTTTTATTTTATTTTTATTTTTATTATATTTATTTTTTTGTATATTAATGTTTCATGTATGATCACAATTCATAATGGAGATGTATTTATTAGTAAATATATATTAATCAAATTATAAAAAATTTATTTAAAAATATCAAAGTATTACACACACACACAAAGTAAAATATCAAAAATTTTATCTTTATTAGCCTTTTATTAACAACTTGGCTGGGAATACAGTCATTGTAAAACTCAAGTGGAGAATGGAATACAAAGGTGACCTACCTTGTGTTCTTTTGTTGTGCATTGCATTTTTTTTCTCATTTTTTTTCTTTGGTTTCTTTCAGGTTTCCTTGCTTCGGTGAATTCCTATATGAACCTACAGGCATGCAAAAATTAAATACCACATAGCTTGTTGTCATTTACACTTATATTTTTCTTTTGTTTGATACTTTCTAATGAGTTTTGTACGGAAATAATACATTTTAAATACAAATTCCAAAATATAATGCTAGTTTGAAAAATGTTACCAAACTAATGTGTTTGGAAACAACGTGGAGATTTGCATTGTTGTGAACGATGGTCATTGCCATGCTATTGAATTTTAAAAATCAAAGGCCGACGTTGTGAATGCCGGCTATTAAATTTTAAAAATTTAAAATGTATGCATTAGGAATAATGAGAAAGTGTGTGGCATCCAATCTAGTGAAAAACAAGGTTGAACAAGCCGTATCCATGGATATTTGTTCCAGAAGTACATCGACTGCCTTGACTGCCACTACAAATGTCACTCTAGTTTTTGGAACTCATACCTAAAAGAAGCCATAAAACCTCTCACCGTAGCCAACTCACCTGCTCCATTTCTTTCATTCAGTCAATTTGAACCCATTGGGGAAGGACTTAAGCTTGCCATTAGGAGCACTGACAAAGAAAGAAGATGTGATAAGGGTTTTACAGTTGATTGAGAGGAAGAAAAGAAACATCATGATTACTAGAGAGTGTGTGGCAAGCATAGAGAGCATAGTAAGAGGAGTGAGGGAGAAAATGGAAATTGTTAGATTAGAAACATTTCCTCTGTTCTATTTAAGGAATCATTCAAAAGTAGGTCTTGACCAGAAATTTAGAGCTTATGTGCATCATAGACACTTATTCGACTAGAGGAGTTGTTTTATATGTGGGTGAACTTAATTGGGTCTCTGATATCTGGCCAAATTATGGTTGGTAGGCACGTAACAAAATTACAGAGTATATTATCGTAGAGATGCAAAGTCAGATCTACAGAATATGTAGCGAGGCTAAAAGAGCATGGCTCATGGGAATTGCCACATTCCAAACTTACATCAAGTGTAAAGTAGGCTTTCCCTCTCTGGAGACTATTTGTGAACTTTATGCAGTCACTGTTCCAGTTGGAAGCCTTAATCTTAGCCTCAATCTCAATGGGTAAATTGATTATTTTTTTTCTTTTTTAACTCATATTCCTCTAGTGTGATATATTAATCAGTTATGATACACATCAATGACTCAAATGCACACCCACAAAGACACACACAAACACATACACCCACACACTTATTCATATGTATCGTCATGTAAACTATTATATATATATATATATGTGTGCATAAACACTTCATATCTCACTAGTCATGCATTTGACTAAGTTTTAAAAAAGAAGAAAAAAGGGCGTAGAAGCAAAACATCTACTTGTGAGTGTGGCTCTGGCTGGGAAAAGATTGAATCTGGATTACTCACAAAAAGTGCAACATGCAGCTCCAATAGCTCCATTAACCTCGATAAAGAAACTCAAGTTTGAAACCATGAGTTCATTTCTACAGGTTCTTCTTGCTCGAGTTTAGTGTCATGGCTCTAGTGGTATAAAGAAGAAAAGATGGGTGATGATAAGGTGCCTATTATTTTTATTAAATATAAAATATGATCTTGTCTACTCAAATATATCTATATCCTCTTCTTCCTATTTAATTAATTTGTTTTTTTTCTTTAATCATGATTTTGAGTAATCCTGTCAACTTCAATAAATCAAGGGATGCTTGCAACAAAAGGCTTCTCCATTTCAATCCAAAGAAAACCATCAAGTTAAATTCATCATCTTCATCTTCCATTTCTGCATCATCTCTTGATCAAACCACCAACTTAACTTGGCCGCTCACTTGGGAATCTGTATGGCCAAGATGCAATATTGAAAGCAAAAATGAATCCAAACTTGATCTCATGTCAAACCAAAATTCAAGCCCAAATTTGGCATCATCAAGTGAGGCAGACATTGATGACGGTCTTGATTTTTAAAATTTAATCATGTGGCAATGACCACCATTCACAATGATGACCATTGGCATGTTGTTTCCAGATGCACTAGTTTGGTAATATTTTTTAACCAGCATCATATTTTGGATTTTTTATTTAAAACATATTATTTCGGTAAAAAACTCCTTTCTAATTTTCTAATAATTAACCATGGACTAATGGGTGAAGCTAGGAAATAGAAAAGAATATGTTGATCGATAGTTCACTAGAAATCTCGGATAAATCTTGATTCGGTATTTAAAAAATAAGCTCATGATTATCTCTATGTGAAATTTTTAGCCAATGACAATTGGTATTGCATGCACTAGTCTTGGTGTTTATCAACATCATTGTGTTGTGTTCTTCATTGGTTTGTAAATTTAATATGTTATGTTCCATGTGTAGGTGTAACAATGTTCTCTATCTCCGTTGAGTACCAGAGGACAAAGAACTAAAAGATGCTGACTATGCCTGAGAGACCTATATATGTGTTTTTTAAGCCCTAGATTATTTCCTTTTGTTGTCTTTGATGGTATGTGTAGCTGCATGATAGTACATGTGTTTGTGTTTACACACACACTCACGGGCACATACATACATGCATAAGTATACATACATGCAACTGATCATAAGGTTAAAAAAATGCTGTTGGAAGAGCAGCTAGATACAAAAAGGGCATTGGTAGATACAAGGAAGGAATTGGAGTATGAGAGAAAATGTAGACTAGAACTAAAGGAAGCATTACAAATGACCATGGAGAGACATGCTCGAGTACTAGAGTAGTATACAAAATTTGAGGAGCTGAGTAAGATAAAGCAACATCAATTTCATAGATAGATTATACTTTATGCACTTTCATTCGATACATTGATGAAAAATCATATGTAATCAAGTTTTGTTATGTTTCAGTTTTAACTATGTAACTTATTGTATCAGAATATTTTATTAACTAATTTTATTTTTTGTTAATTATAAATAATTATTTATAGTTTATGTTTTTTTAAAAATTTAATATAAAAATTTAAAAATATGTATTTAAATTTTATGTAAATAATTAAAAATGTTAAAATAATTTTAGAAAGAAAATAGCTAGGGATTTTCCCTCGCTAATATAACTAGGCAATTTTCTCTCACTAATATAGCCAGGGAGTTTTCCTTTGCTAGTTTAGCTAGTTAATATTTCCTCGCTAATTTTCCTAGAAAATATATTTCCTCATTAATTTTTGTGACAAGGACTTTACCTTGGGAAATGTTTCCGCATTAATCCATCATTAATCTATCGCTATATTCACTTTAGCGATGAAAATAACATATTTAGCTATGGAATTTTTTCTAGCTATTTGGGATTTTTCTTGTAGTGTATCTATCTGTCTATTTATCTATTTATCTATCGGTCTGTCTGTCTCTCTATCTATCTATCTATTGATCTATCTATCTATCTTTGTATCTATTTGTCTATCTATCTATCTATAATTTTGTATGTCTATTTGCCTATCTATCTATCTGTCAATCTATTTGTCTATCTTTCTATCTATATGTATATTTATCTATCTATTTGTCATCTGTCTGTCTATCTATTTGTCTATCTATCTGTCAATCTATTTGTCTATCTTTCTCTCTATATATCTATATGTTTTTTTCTATCTTTCTATATATTTTTCTATATATCTGTCTATTTGTCTATTTATAAGTCTATCTATTTGTTTATCTATCTATATGTCTATCTATTTGTGTGTGTGTGTGTGTGTGTGTGCGTATATATATTTCTTTATATATCTATCTTTCAAATCAATCTGTCTATCTACAGTACAAAAAATTATCTATATAGATATAGAAATTTAGTTAGGAAAATAATCTCTAACTAATTTACGAGGGATTAACTAGGGAACTACAAGAGATATTTGATTTTATATTGAATGACAAATTTGTGATGGATTAGAGATCGAAATTTTTGATTGAAAAATATCTCTAGCTAATATTGTCATGGATTTTACCACTAACATGGGCGACAAATTTATCAATGACTTTAGAGATGGATTTTCCCTATCTAATTAGCTCGAGAAAAATTTTCTCAATAAATCATTATCTAGAAAAATATTTTTACAATTAAATATTAATAGCAAGTGACTTGTTCTTAAATTATAATTTTCACAAAATATATACATTTATCTAGAGATTTTCCCTAACATAGCTTGAGTTTATTTTCATCATTAATTTATTGTGAATTATTTTTTTTGTTTTATATATTATTTGTGTTAATATTTGATATAATTTTATATATTAAAGCTTTGTTATGGTTTATGTATGAGGATCCTTGAAAGATGTCTTCTACTCATATAATTATAAAAATAATTTGTTACAAATAAATAATTTCAAATATATATAAATATGAATAAAAATTTATATTAATAAGGACAAAAATAACTATTTTTTTGATTATAAAATTTTTAAAAAATATACAAAATATTATTTGAATTAATTAATAATGATATTTAAATATTTGTATTAATAAATACATTAAATAATTAATTTTATAATTATAAACATTTTTTAAAATATTTGAAATAATATATAAACATGCATATAAAAAAATTATTTATATTAATAAAATATTTTATAATTTATATAAACATGCATATAAAATATTTGAAATAAATAAGTAAATATTTATATTAATAAAACTTAAACAAAATTTAATGATTATAAAAAAATTTTTTTAAAAATATTACTAAAGATTTGAAATATTTGAATTATAAATGAAATCATATTTTTTATTAAATTTAAGATAAAATAAATTGATATTTAAGGATAGATATATTGATGTTTTAAATACATATACTAATAGACATATAGATAGATAGAGAAATAGACTAATAAATAGATAAAGAGATAGAGAAATAGATAGACTGATAGATAGATATACAAATAGGCAATATGATATGCTGATAGATATATATCTAGACATACAAATGTATAGATAAAAAGATAGAAATATAGATAGATAGACAAATAGATATATAGATAGTTAAATAGATAAACATATAGAAAGATATACTAATAGATAGAGAGATATATAGATAGACAGATAGATAAATAAATAGATAGATATATTGACTAATTGATAAAAAGACAAATATATATATATATATATATATATATATATATATATATAAGTTTATAGCTATTTTTATGGGTAGATAGATTGATAGATAGACTAATAGACTGATATGCAAAAAGACAATTAGATAGATAAACATATAGATAGATAAATAGATAGATAGAAAGATAGATAGACAGACAAATAGATAGATAGGCAGATAGATAGATAGACAGATAGATAGATAGACATATAGATAGACAGATAGATAGATAGAGAAATAGACTAATAAATAGATAAAGAGATAGACAAATAGATAGACCGATAGCTAGATATACAAATAGGCAAAAAGATATGCTGATAGATATATATCTAGACATACAAATGTATAGATAAAAAGATAGAAATATAGATAGATAGACAGATAGATAGATAGTTAAATAGATAAACAGATAGAAAGATATACTAATAGATAGAGAGATATATAGATAGACAGATAGATAGATAACTAGATAGATATATTGACTAATTGATAAAAAGACAAATATATATATATATATATAAGTTTATAGATATTTTTATGGATAGATAGATAGACTAATAGACTGATATGCAAAAAGACAATTAGATAGATAAACATATAGATAGATAAATAGATAGATAGAAAGATAGATAGATAGATAGACAGATAGATAGATAGACAGATAGATAGATAGATAGATAGATAGACAGATAGATAGATAGACATATAGATAGACAGATAGATAGATAGAGAAATAGACTAATAAATAGATAAAGAGATAGACAAATAGATAGACCGATAGATAGATATACAAATAGGCAAAAAGATATGCTGATAGATATATATCTAGACATACAAATGTATAGATAAAAAGATAGAAATATAGATAGATAGACAGATATATAGATAGATAGTTAAATAGATAAACATATAAAAAGATATACTAATAGATAGAGAGATATATAGATAGACAGATAGATAGATAGATAAATAGATAGATATATTGATTAATTGATAAAAAGACATATATATATATATATATATATATATATATATATATATGTTTATAGATATTTTTATGGATAGATAGATAGATAGACTAATAGACTGATATGCAAAAAGATAATTAGATAGATAAACATATAGATATATAAATCAGATAGATAGATAAATAGATAGATAGATAGATAGACAGACAGATAGATAGATAGATAGACAGATAGATAGATACATAAATAGATAGATAGATAAAAAGACATATAGACAAATATACCAATAGAAAAATTAATAGATTGAAAAATATACAAATATATGGATATACAGTTAAATATATAGACAAATAGATAGAAAGTTAAATAGATATATAGATAGATAGATAGCTAGATCAAAAGATAGATAGACAAATAGATAAACTCTTAGACATATAGATAGATAGCCTATTAGACATATATATAGATAGATAGATTTATTGACTAATAGACAGATAGATAGATATACAATTAGACTGATAGACAAAAAGACAAAAAGAAAAAAAATTATATGGATAAATAAGCCGTTATACATTTGGACATATATATAAATAGATAGGTAGATAGAAAGACAAATAAATAGAAATTATAGAAGATTGACAAATAGATTGATTAACATATAGACATATAAATTGATAGTAATATAGAAAGATTAAAAGATAGAAAGATAGATCGCTAAATAGAATGATATAGAGAGAAATATAGATAGATAGATAGATATATATATATATATATATATATATATATATATATATATATATATAGATTGATAGATAGATAGATATAAAGATAGATAGGTAGGTAGAAAAAGAAATAGATATATAGAAAGTTCGATAGATAGACAAATAGACAGATAAAGAAATAGACAGATAGGTAGATAGATAGACAAATAAATAAATTGATTGAAAATATTAATAGATATATAGCTAGATAGATAGATCGATAGATATACAGACAAATAAAAAGATAGATAGATAAATAAATAGACAAATAGATAGATTAACTGATAGACAAATACCTTAATAGATAGATAGATAGATAGATATATATATATATATATATATATATATATATAGATAAATAGGTACATATGTAGAGGTGTCAAATGGATAGACCCGAAATGGCCCGACTTCATTTTATGTCGCCCAACCTAGCTATAGTGATGGGCCTAGCCCGACACTGTTACTGTACAGTGTTGGCTCGACACTGATAGTGCCCCGAAAACTATCATGTTAGGCTTAGTTTGGGTTGGACAAACATTAACTTTTTTTAAAAATTATGGGTTCGGCACCATGCCGCCATGCGTCTTTGCTCTTTTAGAGCCTGGCAGGCATCACCTATTGGGTGTAGGCTTGTATTGACCATGTTCAGTGTGTGGTCATGTGTGCAATGCACACATGCTAGGCACGACATAATGGGCCGAGGCACGACATGATGGGTTGGGGCATGGAATGATGAGATGGGGCATGGCACGATGGGCACAGATATGGCACTATAAAGTGCCATGCCTGGCATGGGCATGAGTGAATCGTGTCGGGCCCAGTCCCATCGTGATATAAAGATAAATAGATAGATTTAAATATAAATAAATATATAGAAAAATAGATAAACATATTGAAATATAAATAAATAAAAAGATAGATATATACACAAATAGACAAAAAGACATATTGACGAATAGAGCAATAGATAGATAAACAAATAGATAGAATGACAGATAGCCAAATCGATAGATAGACATATATATAGAAAGGTAGATGAATGAATAGATAAATAAAAATATAAATAGATAGATAGATAAATAGAAATATAAATACATAGATAGACAGATAGAGAAATCAACAAATACACAGATAAATAGTTAGAAATATAGTTTGATTGATAGATTGAAGAATTCATACACACACACACACACACACAAATATAGATTGATAGACACACACATAAATATATAGATAGACATATAGACAGATACACAAAAACACAGCTATATACTGAGATAGTTATATAGATTGATATACAGATATACAAATATATAGATAGACAGATAGAAATATAAATAGATATACATAATTATAGATATATAGATAGATATACAGATAAACATATATATAGATAGAAAGAATGATAGATAGTCAGATAGACAGATAGATATATTGATAGACAAATAAATTGATAGACAAATTGACATGTAGATAAATAGATAGATAGATAGATAAACAAGTAGATAGAAAGATAGATAGAATTTTGACATACATATAGATTGATCGATAGATAGACATATAGCTAGATAGACGCATAGACTAATAGACTAATATAGTAAAAGATAGAAAGAGAGTAAGATAGACAGAGAGAGACAAATTTAAAGATGGATAGATATATAGAAAGATAGAGAGATAAATAGAATGACAGATTGACATATAGATAGATAAGAAAATTCATAGATAGACTGATAGTCTAATAGACGAATAGAGAGATAGTAAAAAAATAGATAGATAGATAGATATATAGAAATATTGATAGATAGACAAATAGAAAGATAGATACAAATATAGATACATAGACAAATAGTCATATAGAAAGACAGACAGATAAATAGATAGATAGATAGATAAAGAAAATGACAGACAAATAGATAGATAGATACATAAAGAAAAAGATAAATAAATAGATAAATAGATAGACAGACAGATATATAGGCTGACAGATAGATGGATTGATGGATAAATAGATATA
Source organism: Sapria himalayana (assembly GCA_029783825.1). NCBI lineage: Eukaryota > Viridiplantae > Streptophyta > Magnoliopsida > Malpighiales > Rafflesiaceae > Sapria > Sapria himalayana. The sequence goes on along the minus strand of JAREIK010003377.1, from coordinate 1,182 downwards.
GAGATAGATAGATAGATAGAAAGTCAGATAGAAAGATAGATAGATAGACAAATAAATAGATTGATTTAGAGAAATATATATAGATAGACATATAGACTTATTGATTAATAGACTAATATTTAGAAAGATAGTTGGATAGTTAGATACATAAAAATATAGAAATATATATAGTTCAAAAGTTACAAAAATATATAAATAAACATAAACATATTTAGATAAAAATATTGATATATAGAAAAAAATAGATAGATAAATAGATAATAATTAGATAAATAAATAGACATATATAGATATAGACATATCGACAGATAGATAAATAGATAGATATAAAAATTGACAAAAATATAGATAGACAAATAGATAGATAGATAGACAAATAGAAAAATAGATAGATAAAAAGATAGAAAGATAGTTAGATAGATAAATAGTTAGCTAGAGAGATAGTTACATAGATTAATAGATAGATATATAGATAGATAGACAAATAGATAGATAGATAAATAAACAAATAAATGGAAAGATTTGAATGACAAACAGATAGATTGATTGATAGAAAAATGTATTGATCGAAAGATAGACAGATTGATAGAGAGATTGATAGATAGATAAATATATAAATAGAAAAATATATTGATAGTCAAATAGATAAATAGATAGATAGATAGACAGATAGCTAATCATATAGATAAATAGATAGATAGATAGTTTCATAGACAGAATGATAGAAAAATTAATATATAGATTAATAGATAGAATGATAGACAGATTGATGAACAAATTGATAGACTGATTAATAGAGAGATTAATAAATAGATCAATATAATGATTGATAACATATTTATAGACTTATTGATACATATATTGATAAATAGATAGATAGAGAGATAGATAGAAAAATAGATAGATAGATAGGTATAAAGATATACAGATAGATAGATAGAAAGATTTATAACTTATTATACATATATATAGATAGATAGATAGAAAAATAGAAAGATAGATAGATTGATTGATTGACAGATAGATACAAAAAAAGATAGACAAAAAGATAGTAAGATTGATAGATAAATAGATAGAAAATACATATACAAATAGATAGACAAATAGGTATACAAATAGATAGATAGATAGGTATACAAATAGATAGATAGATAGGTATACAAATACATAGTAGATAAATAA
>JAREIK010003376.1:24172-44635 GCA_029783825.1 Sapria himalayana | reverse complement strand
TATCTATCTGCCTATCTTACTACTTCTACCTATCTATCTAACTATCCAATCTATTTGTCTATGATCTTTCTATAAATCATTTTATAGTATATCTATCTATCTATCTATGATATGTATATATTTCTAACTCTCTAACGATCTATCTACCAATCAAATATTTTGTTTATTTGTTTATGTGTTTATCTTTCTATATATATATATATATCTATCTGCCATCTATATATAGATATAGATATGAGATATATATAATATATATAATATATATATATATATCATTCACTTTATCTATCAATCAATCTATTAATCTATATATCTATCTATCAATCAATCATTAATCTGTCTGCCTATCTATCTATCTTTCTTTAATTTCTTTCTATTAATCTATCTATATTTCTATAAGACTCTCTAGCAATCTGTTTTTATATTTATTTGCTTATCTATCATTCATCTATCTGCCTATCTATTTATCTATCTATCTCTCTAACTATCTTTTTACTATCAGTCTATCATCTATATATCTTTATATCTATCAATCAATCATCTATCTATCTATCTATCTATCTATCTGTATAAATATCTATTTGTCTGTCTATTTATCTATCTATCTGTCTATTTAAACTATCTGTCTTCTATCTATCTATCTATCTTTTCTTTATCTGTCTATCTATCTATCTAGGTTTTCTATCTATCTAAACTAAATATCTATATGTATATCTATCTATTTATCCCTCGATCTATCTTCTAATCTGGCTATCCAATTATCGTCTTTAATCTATCTATCTGTTAGTCTGCCTTTCTGCCTATCATCTTATCTATCTATCTATCTATCTATCTACCTGTCTATCTATATGTATATATGTCTATCTGTTTAGCTATCTATCTATAAATCTATCTATCTATAAATCTATCTATCTGTCTTTATGTATATTTTTCTATCTTTCTATATGTCTATTTGTCTATCTATCGATCTATATATATGTTTATATATCTAACAATCAATCGATCAATGATTCATTCTATGTATCTATCTATCTATTTATCTATCTGTTTATCTATCTATATGTCTAATTTCTATCTATATATTAGTTTATTTGTCTATCTTTCTATATAACTATGTATTGATCTTTCTATATGTTAAAATGCCTCTTTGTCTATCTGTCTATCTGTCCATCTCTCGGTTTGTCTATTGGTCTTTCTATCAATCTGTCAATCTATCAATTTTATCTTTATATCGATCAGTCTATCTATCAATCCATTAATCTTTTTGTCTATCTATATATCAATCAACCAATCTATAAAACTATCTGTTTATCTATCTATCTGTCTATCTATCTATCTATATATCTATCTATTTGTCTATTTATTTTTTTGACTATCTATATGTCTATCAATCTATCTATTTAACTATATGTGTATCTTTCTATCTATGTATCTGTTTATCTGTCTATCTATCTATCTATGTATCTATTTGTCTATTTGTTTAACAATCTATCAGTCTATTTTCCATTAGTCTATCTATTTATCTCTCTTTTTATCAATATGTGTATGTGTCTATCTATCTATCTATTAGTCGATATACTAATGTGTCAATTTACATATCTATCTATCTACTTATCTGATTATATACCTATCTTTCTATCTATCTATCTGTCTGTCTATATATCTTTCTATTTGTGTATCTTTCAATCTGCCTATCTTTCTATCTATATCTCAATCTGTCAATAGATCATTCTATCAATTTGTCAATTTGTCAATTTGTTAATCTGTCAATATTTCTATAAGTTTATATTTTTATCTATTTAAGTGTATATTTGTCAATCTATCAATTTGTCTATATGTATATCTGTCTATATGTATATCTGTCTGTCTATCTATTTATCTTTCTATTTATCTATCTATCTATCTACCTATTTAACTATATGTCTATTTACCCATCAGCATATCGGTCTATGTATATTTATGTCAATCTATCTATTTGTCTATATATATATATATATAGATATATATAGATATATATATATATATATATATATATATCTATCTATATATATATCTATCTATCTATATGTCTGTCTGTCTATCTATCTATCTATCTATCTGTCTATCTACCAATCTATCTATCTGTGTACGTTTATATATGTGTATCTATCTATCTGTCTATCTGTCTTTTGTCTATCTATAAATCTATCTATATGTCTATGTATCTATCTATGTATATGTCTATATGTCTATATATATACTCTTTATCTATCTATCACTCAATAAATCTATCTATCTATAGGTGTATATTTATATCTATATCTCTAACTATCTATCTATAAATCTATATATCTATCTATGTATCAATCTATTTGTATATCTAACTATCTTTATATCCTTATATCTCTCTATCTATATATCTGTATATTTGTATATCTATCAATCTTTCTATTTATCTATGTTTCTATCTGTCCATCTATCTATCTATATGTTTATCCATCTATTTATCTATTTGTCTATCTAACTATCTATCTATTATCCATAAATCTTTCTATCAATCACTCATTCAATTAATAAATTAATCAATCAATCTATTTATCTATCGATCTATCTATCTATCTATTTATCTATGTATCTATCTATCTACCAATCAAACTATCTAACTATCAATCATTCAATCAATCAATCAATCTATCTGTCTATCTTTCTATCAATCTATATATCAATCTATATATCAATCTATCAATATATTTATCAATTTATTTATCTATCTATCTATCTATAAATCTACCTGTCTATCTAACAATCTATTTATCTACTAATCATTCTATCTATCTACCTACCTATATGGCTATCTGTCTATATACCTATCTATCTATTTGTCATTCTGGCTATCTTCGTATTTGTCTATCTATCAATCTATCGTTCAATCTACATATTGAACAATTAATCAATCTATCTATTTTATTTATCTATCTATATATCTATCTTTTATCTATCAATTAATCTATCTATTTATCTATCTGTTTATCTATCTTTATGTCTATTTGTTTATCTTGTCTATATATCTATCTGTCTTCTATCTATCTATATATGTATATATCTATCTGCCTATCTATCTATCTATCTATATATCAATCAATCTATCTAACTATCAATCTAACTATCTATATATTTGTATATCGATCGATCTATCTATCTAAATATATGTTCAAATGTCTATCTGTCTATCTATTTATCTATTTGTCTATCAGCCTCTTTGTCTATCAGTCTATCAGTCTATATATCTATCTATATATCAATCTATTTGTCTATCACTATATATGTCTATCTATCTATTTGTTTATTTATCTATTTATCTATCTATCTATCTATCAATATATCTATCGACCTATCAGCCTATCAACCCATCTATCTATCTATCTATCTATCTGTCTATTGGTTGATTAATAAATCTATAATTTTATCTATATGTTTATCTATCTATTTATGTATATGTCTATATGACTACATGTCTAACTCTCAATCTATTTATCTACTTAACTATCTATCTTTCTATATATCTATCTATCTATCTATCTGGCTATGTAGCTATCTAGCTTTCTGTCGACCTAATTATTTTTAAATCTATAAATCTATCTATCTAATGATGTGTCTATTTACTAATCTATCTAGTCTTTCTGTCTATTTGACTATCTATTTAACTATTTATATATCTATGTTTCTACCTATATTTTATCTGTCTATTTTTCTATCTATCTATCTTTCTACCAATATATCGATTTATATATTCTCTATATGTCAATCTATCATTCTATATATGTGCATTATTTCAATCTGTCTATTTGTATAACTATCTATCTCACTATTTGTCAATTTATCTATGTGTCTATTGTCTTATGACTAAGTATAAATATATCTATTTATCTATCTTTCTATCTGTCTATCTGTCTATATGTATATATGTCTATATGTCTATTTATCAATATGTATATGCATCAATCTATCTTTGTGTATATCTATAAATTCTTATATATATATCTGTCTATCTAATATTTATCTATCTATATATCTATATATTCTATATATTTATCTATCTGTCTATCTGTCTATAAGTCTATATGTCAATCTGTGTCTCTGTCAATCTATCTATCAATCTATCTATCTTTCTATATGTCTATCTATCTATCTTTCTATCTATTTATTTATCTATATATCTTTCTATTTTTCTATCTATCTATCTATCTATCAATATGTATATATTTCTTTTTATATATCTGTATATTTACCTATCTGTCTATTTGTATATATGTCTACATGTGAATTTGTTTATATGTCTATCTATCTATATAAGAATCAAAAATACCTGGCTATCAGTCTATGTATCAATATATCTTTTTATCAATCAATCTGTCTGTCTATCAAACAATCATTCAATCAAAATATCTGTCTACTTGTCTATCTATCTATCTATCTAACTATTTATCTGTCTATCTCTCTACCTCTCTATTTATATATATATATTTCTATCTGTCTGTCTATCTATTTATCTATTTGTCAATCAATCAATCTATCTATCTATCTTTGTTTCTTTATTTTTTATCTATCTATCTATCTAACAAACTACTACCTTACTATCTGTCTATCTATCATTGTGTTATCTCTCTATTTGTCTAACTATATATATATATCTTTCTATTTGTATATCAATCTATCTATCTATATGTATGTCTATCTATGTATATGTCTGTCTATGTATCGATCTATCTATCTATTTATTTGTCTATCTGACTATTTTTCTCTCTTTCTATCTATCTTTTTGTCTATTTATAAATCTATCTACCTACCTACCTACCTATCTGTCTATATGTATATTTGTCTAAATGTCTATATGTCTATTTGTCTATCTATCGATATGGCTATCTAACTATCTGGCTATCTATTTGTCTATCAATCATTAAATCAATCAATAAATCTATCTATCTATTTTTCTATCTACTAATCTGTCTATGTATCTATGTATCTATCTATCTGACTATCTATTTATTTGTCTTTTTGTCTATCTGTATATATTTCCAACTGTCAATCTGTTTATCGATCAATCAAACAATCAATCAATAAATCTGTATATTTGTCTATTTGTCTATCTATCTTTTGTTTATCTCTCTATCCATCTATCAATTACTCGATCTATCGGTCTATATCCCTACCTTTTTATCTATCTATCTATCTATCTGTTTATCTATCTATCTATTAATCTATCTATCTATCTATCTATTAGTATATCTATCTATATGTCTATATATCAAAATGTCTATTTCTCGATGTGTATATCTACCTATCTGTCTATCTATATATCTTTCTATCTACCTATCTTCCTATCTATATATCTGTCTAAATCAATCAATCTATATATCTACAAATCTATATATATGTCTATATATCTAACTATGAATATGTCTATATTTTATATGTCTAACTGTCTATCTATCTATCTAACTATTTATCTATATATATATATATATATCTATATATCTATCTTTCAATGTTTCTATAATTTTATCTATATATCTATATATCTATATGTCTGCCAATATGGCTTTCTCACTATCTATCAATCTATCAATATGTCTATCTATATATATGTTTATATATATATTTATCTATCTATCTATCTGTCTATCTGTCTATTTTTTTATTTGTCTATTTGTCTTTTTATGTATCTTTCTATTTATCTATATGTCTATTAGTATATTTATCTAATTGTCTATATTTCTATCTCTTATCTACCTATTTATCTATCAATCTATTCGTCAATCAATCTATATATCTATCTATCTATATATTTACCTATCTATGTGTCTATATGCCAATTTGTGTATCTGCTTAACTAACTATCTAGTTGTCTATCTGTCTATATATCAATCTATGTATCTATAAATATTTCTGTCTCTATTTATCTATTTATCTATCTATCTATCTATGTATATGTTTATATGTCATTATGTCTAAATCTTTATCCATCTATCTATATATCTATTTAACTGTCTATGTGTCTAAATAGATATATATATATCTGTGTGTCTGTCTACTATCTATCTATCTATTTATCCTTGTATTTGTATATCTATCTTTCTATCTCTCTGTCTATCTATTTATATGATGATCTATCTATTTGTTTATCTATATATCTATCTTTCTGTCTCTCAATTTACCTTCTATAATATATATATATATATATATATATATATATATCTATCTATCTAACTATCTATCTATGTGTATATATACTTATCTATCTATCAATCTATCTATCTGTATATCTTTCTATCTATATATCTTTCTATTTATCTATCTGTATATCTTTCTATCAGTCAATATGTTGATGTGTAATATGTCTAAATGTCTATTTCTTTAATTGTCTATCTATCTATATATTTATTTTTCTATCTATTTATTTATCTATCTATCTATATATAATTCTTTCTATTTGTCTATCAGTTTATCTGTCTATTTATTTATTTGTCTATCTATCTATCTGTATATCTATGTATGTGTCTATCTATCTATTTGTATATCTTTCTATCTATCAATCTTTCTATATGTATAGCTATCTATATATCTATCTATCTATTTTTCTATCTGTCAATTTATATATCTATCATCTGTTTATCTTTCTATATGTCTTTCTAATTATTTGTCTATCTATTTATCTATCTCTCAATCTTTATGTTGTATATCTTTCTCTATATGTATCTATCTATCTATTTAATTATCTATCCATCTATATCTCTATATATCTATCTTTCTATATGTCTATCAACCTCTATGTATATTTGTTTATCTATCTATTTATCTATATGTGTGTGTATATATATATATATATGTCTATATGTCTATCTGTTTATCTATCTATCTATCTATATATCTCTCTATTTATCTATATATCATTTTATCATTCTATCTTTCTATCTCTATATTTGTCTATCCATCTATCTACCTATATATCTATCTGTGAGTAAGTCTATATGTCTATATATCTATTTGTTAATCTATCAATTTGTCTATCTGTCAATCTATCGATATGTCCATCTATCGATCTGTCTCTCTATCTATTTGTCTATCTATCTAGCTTTATATCTACCTGTCTATTTGACTTTCTATCTATTTGTCTATATATCTATCTATCTATCTATCTGTTTCTCTGTCTGTCAGCCTGTCTATCTGTTAATATATCTATCAATCTATTTTTCTATAAATCTATTATATGTCTATATATATATATGTGTGTGTGTGTGTGTGTGTGTGTGTCTATTTGTCTATATATATATATATAGAAAGACAAACAAATAGATAGATAGTTAGATAGACAGATAAGTAAGATAGATAATTAAGATAGATAGATAGACAGATAGGTAGATAAACAAATAGATAGATAGATAGATAGACAGACAGATAGATAGTCAGATTGATAGACATATTGACAGACAGATAAATAGTCAGATATATAGACAGATTGATAGACATACAGATAGAGTGATAGATAAATTGATATATAGGTGAGACAAAAAGAAAGATAGAAAGAAAGATAAATAACATATAGAAAAGCATATAAATAGATATATAGAAAAATAGATAGTTAGATAGATAGACAGATAGACACGCAGACACATAGACACATAGAAGGATAAATAGAAAGATAGATAGATAGATCGATATACAGATAGAGCGACATACATGTAAACATCCAGATAGACAGACAAATAGATTGAAAATTAGATAGACTGATAGATAGACATTAAATTGACAGATAGACAGATAGATATACAGATAGATAAACAGATAGACAGACATATAGATGGATAGATTGACAGTCAAATAGAAAGATAGATAAACAGATATATAGACAGATAGATAAACAGATAGATAGAAAAATAGATAGAAATATAGACAAGCTGATAGACAAACATATATTAGATAGATAGATAGACATATATTTAGAGAGATAGATAGTTAGAAAGACAAACATATAGAAACATAGATAGACATACATATAGAAAACATATAAATAGATAGATAGACATTTAGATTAACATATAGATAGGCAGATAGATAGACATAGATATATAGATATGTAGATAAACAAATAGATAGATATATAGATAAATAGATAGATAGATAGACAAATAGAAAGACATATAAATAGATAGGTAGATAGACAAACATATATATAAATAGATCGACAGACATATAGATAGACTATTACATAGAAAGATAGACAGATAGACATACAGACCGACAGGTAGATAGATAGATAGATAGATAGATAGATAGACAAATAGATAGATAGATAGATAGATAGATCGACAGATAAATAAACAAATAGATAGACAGATCGACAGACATGTAGACAAAAAAATAGATAGAAATATAGACAAGCTGATAGACAAACAGATATTAGATAGAAACAGATATTAGATATTAGACAAAAAAATAGATAGAAATATCTTAGTCTGTATTTATCTATCTATCTCTCTGTCTATCTATTTATCTGTCTATTTGTCTATTTGTCTGTTTGCCTGACTATCTATCTGTCGATCTATCTGTCTCACCTAATTGTGTGTTTATATCTAAATATCTATCTATCTTTCTATTTGTCTGTCTCTATCTACCTGTCTATCTATCTATCTATATGTATATCAATCTATGTGTATATCTATTTATCTATCTATTCATCAATCAATATATCTATCTATATGTTTGTCTATCTGTCTCTCCTCTTTCTCTATCTATTTGTTTGTCTATCTATCTGTATATTTCTCTATCTATAAGTCTTTCTATCTATATATCATTCTATTTATCAGTCTATCTGTATGTCTATCTGTCAATCAATCAATCAATCTATCTATCTATTTATCTATCTGTCTATCAGTCTATTTGTATTTCTATCTGTTTGCCTATCAGTATAATATTTATTTGTCTATCAGTTTCCCTATTTCTCTATCTATTTGTCTATTTATTTGTTTGTCTATCTATTTGTGTATATGTCTATCTATCTGTCTATCTATCTATCTATTTTGTTTGTCTATCAGTCTGTCTATGTATTTATCTATCTTTCTATCTATCGGTATATCTGTCTAACTATCTATATTTCAATCTATCATTTCATCTGTAGATTTGTTTGTCTATCAGTCTTTCTATCTGTCTCTATATATGTCCATCTATCTGTCTATCTATCTGTATGTCTATTTATCTTTTTATCTATCTCTCTATCTATTTGTCTATCTATCTATCTAACTATCTTTATATCTAACTCTTTATATGTACGTTTATTTGTCATCTATCTGCATGTCAATTTCCCTTTCTAATTGTATGTTTAGCTAACTATCTTTTTATCTATCCATCTATTTGTATATCTTTCTATCAATATGTTTGTTTATATATCTTTAAATCTATTTGTATATTAGTCTATCTATTAGTCTTTTTATCTATCTGTCAATCTATCTATCTATATGTCTGACTATCTTTATTTTTTTCTATATATCTTTCTATATTTATGTCTATATGTCTATCTTTTTTTATATTTGGCATTCTATCTTTCTTTTATTTGTATGTCTATCTTTCTATCAATCAATCTATCTATCTATCTATCAAACTATCTATCTGTCTCTTTAACTATCTATCAATCTGATTGTCTTTTATATATCTATCTGTCTATCTATATGTCTATCTATATGTTGATCTATTTGACTATCTTTCTATCTGCCAATTTGTTTGTCTATCTGTCTAACTATATGTCTGTCTTTCTCTAGGTCAATCTGTTTGTCTATCTGTCTATCCATCTTTCTGCCTATAAGTCTGTCTATATGGATGACTATCTGTTAGTCTTTCTATCTATCTTCTTTGTATCTATCTTTCTGTCTATTTGCCTATCTTTATGTTTGGCTATCTATTTTTCAATCTATCTGTCTATCTATTTGTCTTTCTTTCTGCCTGTATATCTGTCTAATATCTATCTATATATTAGTCTCTCAATAAGTCTATTTATTTGACTGTCTATATGTCTGTCTATCATTCTACCAATATATTTGTGTATCTGTCTAACTATATGTCTGTATATCTATCTATCTTTCTGTATATCTGTCTCTATATCTATCTGTCTACCTATTTGTATATCTTTCTGTCTACCTATCTGTCTATCTATAGATCTATCTATCTGTGTATCTATCTATCTATCTATCTGTCTGTTGATCTATTTGTCTATCTATTTATCTATCTATTTATCTATCTATATGTTTGTCTATTTTTCTGTCGATATTGTTGGAAAGAAAAGGGAAGAAGATAGAGAAGAATAATAACAATTAAAAAATGTTTCAATAAACTTAAGAATGGAATATATTAAACACAAATACAATATATTTATTTATAAGTTACAAAGCCTACAAAAATCTCAACTACCTTAGTCTTAGTCTTAGGTAGTTATTTTGAAAACATTGAATCATGAAAATTCAAAGTTACATAAAATTTTCAACTAACTTAGGCTATGTTTTTAACTTTGAAAATTTAAAATTATTATTATTTTTTTTTGTTAAAATAAGTTTATGTTTCAACACACTCCCTTAAACTTGATTTTATTACTCAGGGTAAACTTCTTTGCCTGGTAAAATCATTTTGCTTGAGAGGCTTGGTAAAAATATCAGTTAATTGATCATGAGACTTCACATGCTCCAACTATACATCCTTCTTCGCAATGAACTCTCTAATATAATGATAGCGAGTATCAATATGCTTACTTCGATCATGGAAGATTGATTTCTTGGCCAAAGCTATTGCTGACTTGTTGTCCACAATAATTTTGCTGGGCTCTTGTTGAGGCACCCCTAACTCTTTTAAAATATTTTGAAGCCATATTGCAGACATACACTAAAGGTAGCTGCTACATACTCTGCTTCACAAGTGGAAAAAGTGTCAATCGGCTGCTTCTTTGATACCCAAGTATAGGCAGTGTCCCCCATATAGAATACAAAACTAGTAGTACTCTTGCGATCATCTATGTCTCTACTCCAATTACTATCGCTATACCCAACAAGCTTGAAATTATCACAAACAGAATAATACAAACCGAAGTTTGTAGTACCTTTAATATAGAGAAGGATTCTCTTTGCAGTCTTCCAATGAGTTATTGTTGGGTTCTCCATGTATCTACTAATGACTCCAACTGCATAAAGAATATTAGGCCTTATACATGTTAGGTAGCATAGATTTCCCACCAAGCTTTTGTAGAGAGTGGGATCTACCTTACTTCCTTTCTAATGCTTGGATAATTTGATTCCACATTCTATTGGCATGACAACTATATTAGAGTTATCCATCTTGAGCTTCTTAAGTATATCTTTAGCATAGCCATCTTGGATCGTTAGAATCCCCTTTTCTTCTTGCTTAACTTCAATACCAAGGTAGTAAGACATGAGTCCAATATTGGTCATCTCGAACTCCTTCATCATTTCTTTCTTGAACTTGTCAAACATGCTTGGATTGCTACCTGAGAAGATTAAGTCATCTACATACAAGCATACAATAAGAATATCACCATTTTCAATTTTGATATAGATTGCATGCTCATATGGACACTTGAAAAAATTTCTTCTTTGAAGGTATTTGTCAATTCGAGCATTCCAAGCTCTTGGAGCTTGCTTCAATCCATACAGTGCCTTCTTCAGCTTTAAGACTTTATCTTCTTCTCCTTTTACTTCATACCCTTGTGGTTGCTCAATATAGATTTCTTCTTCACGGACTCCATTTAGGAAGGCATATTTAACATTCATTTGTTGTATCCTCCAATTATTTTGAGCAGCCAAAGAAATAAAAAATCTAATAGTTTCTAATCGAGCAACTGGAGCAAATACCTCATCATAATTAATAGCGGTTCTTTGATTGAAACTTTTTTCCACTAATCTTGTCTTTTATCTTTTGATTTCTCCTTTGATATTTTTCTTTGCTTTGTACACCCATTTCACACCAATTGCCTTGTGCCCTTTAGGAAGTAAAGCTAATTCTCATGTATCATTCTTCTTGATTGCCTTTATTTCTTCATTCATTTCTTGTTTCCAATTCTTATTTCTAATTGCTTCTTGAAAGTTCATTTGCTTATATTTGACAGAGACAAAAGAGCATAAGATTCTCTTGATTTTCTGTTACCTCATAAATTTCTTGTATGCTTCTAAAACGTGAAATTCTTTCACTTGAGCTTTCCCGTTCTTGAATACTCCCAGCTGGTAAAAATGGTGGGGTAGTAGCCTCATCTTCTGCTTGTTATAGCATTGGATGTTCCAAATCATCTTCTTCAACATAAGGGAAGAAGTTGTAGTCTTCATTTTGTTGTTCCCAATCTCATTATCCTTCTTCATCGAATAATACATCTCGACTAATGACTATCTTTCTAGTATCAGGATTATAAAGCTTGTAGCCTTTAGAGTTTACATCATAACCAATGAAAGATATATTTCTGACTTTTATCATTCAGCTTGCTTCTTTGCTCATCCGGGACATGCACATGAGCTATGCCTCTGAAGACTTTTAGATGGGAAATACTTGGCTTTTATCCACTACAAGTTTCTACTGGTGTTTTCCCCCATATGCTTCTTATTGGAGATCGATTGGATAGATACACTGCAGATGCAATTGCTTCTGCCCACAATTCCTTTGGTAGCTTCTTGCTTTTAATCATGCTCCTCACCATGTCAAGGATAGTTCTATTCTTCCTTTCGACTACTCCATTTTGTTGGGGGGGATCTCGGAACTGTGAGAGGTCTTTGAATTCCATGATCTTCAAAATATTTCTGAAATTTGTTCGATGTAAATTCTCCTCCACTATCTGATCTCATGGATTTGATTAGAAGCCCACTTTCCATCTCAACAAGGGCTTTGAACTTCTTGAATTTTTCAAATACCTCTGATTTTTCTTTTAAGAAATAAATCCAAGTTTTTCTTGAATAATCATCTATAAAGAGAAGAAAATAGTTGATCTTAGCAAGTGAGCTTGGCTTGATTGGACCACACACATTTGTATGTATAAGTTCAAGTGGCTTTCGAGCTCTTGAGCTTGACTCCTTTGGAAAGCACTTCTTGAATTGCTTTCCAAGTAGACATCCTTCACATATTTGATCAGGATGACTAATGACTGGTAGTCCCCTCACCATTTGCATTTTTGGAGAGTAATTTCAATCCTCCGAAGTTGAGATGTCCAAACCGAAGATGCAAAAGCCAAGTTTTGTCTTTGCAACATGCCTTGAGATACTTTTCATGATCACTTTGAATGCCAAGCATAAATATTCGATTTTTGGACATTGATACTTTAGCAATTAAATTATTCTTCTTATCTCTTATAGAAAGATTATTAACTTTTAGATGGATATCATAATTTTTCTCTAAGAGCTGTCCTAGACTCAAAATATTACTTTTCATGTTTGGTACATAATAAACATTGGAAATGAATTGATGATTTCCATTCTTTAATCGGATGAGAATGTTACCTCTATCTTTTACCACAACTTTTCATTCATTTTCAAAAACCACATTCCCACTTACTGATTCATCAAGTTCTACGAACATGCTTCTTTTCCCACACATATGATTGCTTGCACCAGAATCAAGATACCATGAGTTATTTTCACTTTTTGCATTTCCCTTATAAGCCAGCAGCAAGGTTTCACTGTCATGACTTTTTTCTTCAACGTAATTGGCATTTTCTTCAACCCTTTTATTATTTGGAGCTTTACATTCTGAGGCATAATGGCCAAACCTTTTACAGTTGTAACATTTGATATCTGACTTATCATACCTCGATCTATAGTTGTCTCTCCCATAACCTTTTATTGAGCTTTCTTCTCTTTAGATATATTATCATAGGACCACCAACTTTGTCCATGTCCACGTACACGTCCATGGCCTCCTCTACCGCGACCTCTTCCTTGTTGCTTTCTATCATTCTAGACATTATCAATCTGAGTTTTGAGTAATTGCTCTACAATTCCTTCTTTCTTCTTTCTCTTTTTTTCATAGGCTTGCAAGGAACCCATAAACTATTCTATTATCATGGTTTGCAAGTCTTTTGTTTGTTCAATAATAGCGACAATATGATCGAATTTTGCATTTATCGATCGAAGAATCTTTTCCATGATTCTTACGTCACTTAATATTTCACCATTTCTTTTTAATTGATTTGTTACTGTTAAAACTCTAAAGAAGTAGTCTAAAATAACTTCTCATCCTTTCATATTTAAGGCTTAAAACTCAGCTCTTAATGTTTGAAGACGTACTTTATTAACCAGATTTACGACCTTATATGAGATTTGAAGATTCTCGCATGCTTCGTTGCCGTCTTTGCTTTTGATATTTTCTCAAAAGCAGCTTCATCTAATCCTTGATAGATTAGATAGGGAACCTTCTTGTCTCTCTTTCTTGAGTCTCTCAAATTATCTTTTTGAGCTCGAGATAGGGCATCTTCATTCTCTAGTTCTTCATGGTCTTTTTCTATTATGTCCCACACATATTGTGATCCAAGAAGGGCCTTCAACTTAATGCTCTAGTTGTCATAGTTGCTCTTGTGGAGCACTGAGAGTTGGAAGGGAATCATACCACTATTCACCATCACCTCGGTATTAACCTTCATCTCTGATACCACTTTGTTGGAAAGAAAATGGAAGAATATAGAGAAGAATAATAACAGTTAAAAAAAATGCTTCAATACACTTAAGAATGGAATATATTAAACACAAATATAATATAGTTATTTAAAGGTTACAAAGCCCACAAAAATCTCAACTACCTTAGACTTTGTCTTAGATAGTTATTTTGAAAACTTTGAATAATGAAAATTCAAAGTTACATTAAATTCTCAACTAACTTAGACCAAGTCTTTAACTTTGAAAATTTAAAATTATTATTATTATTTTGTTAAAATAAGTTTATGTTTCAACAGATATGTCTATATATCTGTCTATTTATATGTATATCGATCAATCAATCAATCTGTCTGTCTATCTGTCTATCTAAATTTCTATCTATCTATCTGTCTATTTGTCGATCTATCAGTCTATATATTTGTATGTATATCTGTCTATATATTTTCTATCTATCTGTCTATCTATCTATCTATCTATCTATCTGTCTATCTCTCTATCTATCTATTTATGTGTCTATCTTTCGATTTGTCTGTCTATCTTTCTATATATCTATCTGTCTATCTATCTATCTATCTCTCTGTCTATCTATCAGTCTATCTATATATGTAACTATTTGTCTATCTGTTTCTCTATCTGTCTATCTATCTTTCTATTTGCCTATCTACTTGTATTTCTATCTATTCGTCTATCTTTATGCCTATATGTCTGCATATCTATCTGTCTATCTATCTTTCCATCTATCTATCTATTTATGTATCTATCAATCTGTTTGTCTATCTGTCTATATATCTATTTGTCTATATGACGATCTATCTATTTGTCTATCTTTCTAATTGTCTATCTATATGTCTATTTGTCTATTAATTTATCTGTCAATCTGTCTGTCTATCTATCTGTCTATATGTCTGTCTATCTGTTTGTCTATCTGTCTATCTATTTGTCTATCTATTTGGTAGTCTAAATATGTATCTTTTTATCAATCAATTTGTCTATCTATCTATTTATTTATGTATGTCTAATTGTCTATTTGTCTATGTGTCTGTTTATATATCTGTCTGTCTATCTGTCTGGCTATTTGTCTATCAATCTTTCTATCTATTTGTTTGTCTATTTGTCTTTGTATATATTTGTTTATTTGTCTATCTATCTGTCTATCTATATGTTTGTACATCTATATGACTATTTTTCTATCTATCTATCTGTCTATCTATCTATCTATCTATATATATGTCTAGCCAAACAGACATATAAACAGATAGATGGACAGACAGATACATAGATATACATATTGATAGACAGACAAATAGATAAATTAGATAAACGAACAGATAGATAGACTGAGAGAATGATAGACATATAGATAGATATACGGATAGACAAAGACAGACAGATAGACAAACAGATAGACAAATAGATTGATAGATAGATATATAGATAAATAAATAGATAATTAGATAGATAGATAGATAGATAGACAGACAGATAGACAAATAGATAGACAGACAGATATATAGAAAGATAGATAGATAAACAGAATGACAGAAAGATAGTCAGATAGATATACATGTAGATTAACAGATATATAGATAGACAGATAGATAGTCAGACAGAAATATAGACAAATAGATAGATTAATAGACATAAAGATAGATAGATACATAGGTAGAAAGATAGTCAGATATGTAGATAGACAGAAAGAGAGATAGATTGATAGATAGAAAGATAAACAGAAAGATAAATAGACATATAGATATACAAATAGACAGACAGATAGACAGACAGACAAAGAGACATATACACAGACAGAAAGACAAACAAATAGATAGAAAGATAGAGAAACAAATAGACATAAAGATAGAGAAACAAATAGACAGAAAGATATAGGAACAAATAGACAGATAGATAGACATATAGAAAGAAAGATAGATAGACAGATAGAAAGATAGATCTATTGCCAGATAGACAAATAAATAAAAAATTAGATATACAATCACATACACGAATAGATAGAAAGATATACAATTGGATAGACAAACCAAAAGACAGACATATAGACAGACAAATAGATAGACATACAAATAGACAGATAGACATATAGATAGATAGACAAATAGATAGATAGATAGATAAAAATAGTTAGACAAATAGATAGTTAGTTAGACAGATATATAGAAAGATAGACATATAGATAGACTGATAGTCACACAATTAGACATACAAATAGTCAAATAGATAGAAAGACAGATAGATAGACAGATAGATATAGATAGAAACACAAACAGATAGGCAGAAAAGATAGACAGACAGATAGACAAATAGATAGATAGACAAACAGATAGACAGATAGATAGACATATTGACAGACACATAGCCAAACAAATATACAGACAGATAGACAAACAGATAGACAGATAGACAGATAGACAAGTAGACCAATAGATAGACAAACAGATACACAGACAGATAGGTGAGACAGATAGATGATACATATAGATAGATAGATACATAGACAAATAGAGTAATAAATAGATAGACAGATAGACAAATATGTAGAATTACAACTAGACAGACATATAGATAGATAGATTTACAGATATATAGACAAACAAAGAGATTGACAAAAAGATAGACTAATGGATTGATAGAGAGACAAACATATATATAGATAGATAGAAAAACATATAGACAAATAGAAGAATAGACATATAAAAAGATAGAAGGACTTAAACATAGACACAGATAGGCAGATAGATAGGCAGATAGATAGGCATACAGACAGATAAATAAATAGATAGAAAGACATATTGACAGATATATAGATAGAAAGATAGATAGACTGACAGATAGACATACAGATAGATAGACAAATAGATAGATAGACAGATAGGAAGTTAGATAGATAGATTGGTAAATACACATATAGATTGGCAATTAGACAGAAAGATAGATACACAGATAGATTAATAGATGGACATATAGATTGAAAGAAAGATAATCAGACAGATAGATTGACAAATAGATAGACTAATTGATTTATTGATTGATTTACAGAAAGATAGACAGACAGATAGATAGCCATATAGAGAGATATATAGATATACAGATAGCTAGACAAATAGATAAGCTGGCAGATAAGACAAACAGATAGATAGACAAATAATAAAATAGAATATACAGACAGATAAACTGACAAATACACTGATAGATAGACAATTAAACAGAGAGATAGACATATAGATAGATCAGACAGATTGATAGACAGTCAGATAGATAACAGATATATAAACATATAGATAGATAAATAGACAGATAGATAGACAAATTAACAAGTTGATTGATTGATTGATAGGCAGATAGATAGACAGGCATATAAAGATATAGATACATAAATATACAAATAGACAGACAGACAGATATATTAATAGACAAATAGATAGAAAGACATAAAAAATAGATATAAGACATATAAACATACAAATACATAGATAGATAGACAAACATATAGACAGATAGATAAACAAACAAATATATATAAAATAGTCACACTGATAGATAGACAGATAGATAGTCATAGACATATAGACACATATAGATAGATAGATAGATAGGCATACAAATAGATAGACAGACTGGCCGACAAACAGATAGATAGATAGATAGATATACAAATTGAGATATATATAGTTAGTCAGACAGATCGATAGACATATAGACAAATAAAAAGATAGAAATCTATACAGATAGATAGATAGACAAATAGACAAATAGACAAATAGATAGACAGATTAATAGACCAATAGATAGACGAATAGATAGACAATAAAATACACAGATAGATCATGAGATAGATATGTCAGTCAGATAAATAGGTAAATAGACATATAGATTGACAAACAAACAAACAGACATATTTAGAGACAGATTGATAGACAGATAGAAAAATAGATAGATAAATATATAGTTAGTTAGACAAATATATAGATAGTTAAATAGTCAGACATGCAGACATATACACCGATAGAGAGATAAACAGATTGTTAAAAAGATTGATAGACAAATAGACTGACATATAGAGAGACAGAAAGACAAACAAATAGATAGATACATAAATATAATAAATAAAAAATATATAGACAGATAGATAGATAGACAGATTAATGATAGATAGATAGATAGACAGATAAATAAATAGATATATAGATAGATAGAAAGATAGACAGACATATACATAGATAGATAGAAAGATAGAGAGATAGATAGATAAACAGACATATAAACAGACAAATATACAGATGGATAGACATTCAAATAGATAGATAGATAGACAGACAAATAGACAGACATGTATAGAGATAGATAAATAGATAGATTGATATACAAATAGATTTATAGATAGAAATATAGACAGATAGACAAATAGACAGATAGAAAAATAGATAGATAAATATATTTATAGATATATAGACAAATAGATAGACAGAAAGATAGATAGTTAAATTCTCAGAAAAAATAGACATACAATTAGAAAAAATGATAGACATACCTGATAAACAAATAGATAGACAGACTAAAAGATACACAGATAGATAGACAAATAGACAAATAAATAGATACATAGATAGATAGACAGACAAATAGATAGATAGCTAGTCAGACAAATAGATAGACTGATAGGCACACAGATTAATAAATAGATAGATAAATAGGCAAATAGATAGATAGATAGACAGTTAGATAGACAAATAAATAGACTAAAAGATAGACAGATAAATAGACAGATAGATAGACAGACACATAGACTTACAGATATATAGACATATAGACAAATAGATAAACATACAGATAGATAGATAGATAGATAGACATACAGATAAACAAACAAATAGATAGACAGATAGATAGATAGACACATAAACAAATAAATATACAAACAGATAGACAAATATATAGACATACATATAAAGAGACAAGTTGAACAATAGATAGACAGAAAGATAGCATATATATATCTAAGAAAGACAGGTAGATATATAAAAGGCAGAGAATAGACAGAAAGAGACAGATAGGTAGACTACAAATAAATAGATAATTAGAATGACAACTAGATAGATAGTTAATTGATACATAGATTGAAAGATATTTATAAGATAGACAAATAGACAGACACAGAGATAGAGAGATAGATAGATAGACAAATAGATAGATAGGTAGATAAGTAGATGATTGATAGATGACAGACAATAAATACACAAATAGATATACAATAGATAGACAATAGACTGATAGATAGACATTCAGATAGATAGTCCGATAAATAGGCAGACAAATACTAGAAAAATAGACAGACAGAGACATTAGATAGACAGATAGATAGACAGATAGCTAATTGACATATAGCCAGATAGATAGATAGTTAGATATATAAAATAGATATGACAAATAGATAGAAAGATATATAGAAAAATAGATACACATATAGATTGATAGACAAATAGACAAATAATAGACAGAAATATATACAATAGATAAACAAACTGGTAGACAAAAAATAGTCACACAAATAGAAAGAAAGATAGTAGATTTTTACATAGATATATAGACAAAAAGATCGATGATAGAAAGATAGATAGATCGACATATAGATAGACAAAAAGATCGACATATAGATAGAAAACACTGACAAATATATTGACATACAAATAGATAGACGACATATAGATAGATAAATAGATAGACATATAGATAGATTGATAGACAGGCAAATAGATATAAGTTAGATAAACATAAAAATATGGATATA
>JAREIK010003376.1:0-20110 GCA_029783825.1 Sapria himalayana | reverse complement strand
TAGATATTAGACAGATATACAGACAGATAGAAAGACTAATTGAGATAGATATAGACAGATATACAGACAGATAGCAAGACTATGATATAGATAGATTTATTAGACAGATAACAGACATAATTAGAAAACAAATGCTAGACATAGATTTGAAAATAGATAACCACACATAAAGATATGCACATATCCAGAAAGATAGATACAAAGAGATAGTAGAAAGAAGCTAACAGATAGTTCATCCATATAGACCGCTTATAAGGGCCATATAGATGATCGACGTATGCAAACCGATTGGCCGGAGAGAAAGACAAAACTAAGTACAGACATTATACAAACAAAATTGTCAGACAATAATAGTCACAATAGATCAACATATAGATAGACATATAGATAGACAGATAGCTATATAAAAGACAATCAGATTGATAGATAGTTAAAGAGACAGATAGATAGGTTTAATAGATAGATAAGATGGATTGATTGATAGAAAGATACACATACAAATAAAAGAAAGATAGAATGCCAAATATAAAAAAAGATAGACATACAGACATAAATATAGAAAGATATATAGAAAAAAATAAAGATAGTCAGACATATAGATAGATAGATTGACAGATAGATAGAAAGACTAATAGATAGACTAATATACAAATAGATTTAAAGATAGATAAACAAACATATTGATAGAAAGATATACAAATAGATGGATAGATAAAAAGATAGTTAGATAAACATACAATTAGACAGGGAAATTGACATGCAGATAGATGACAAATAAACGTACATATAAAGAGTTAGATATAAAGACAGTTAGATAGACAAATAGACAAATAGATAGAGAGATAGATAAAAAGATAGATAGACAGACAGATAGATAGACATATAGACAGACATATATAGAGACAAATAGACAGACAGATAGACAAACAAATTTACAGATGAAAAGATAGATTGAAATATAGATAGTTAGACAGATATACAGATAGACAGAAAGATAGATAAATACATATACAGACTGATAGACAAACAAATAGATAGATAGATAGACAGATAGATAGACAAACAAATAGATAGATAGATAGACAGATAGATAGACATATACACAGATAGATAGACAAACAAATAAATAGACAAATAGATAGAGAAATAGGGAAACTGATAGACAAATAAATATTATACAGATAGGCAAACAGATAGAAATACAAATAGACTGATAGACTGATAGATAAATAGATAGATAGATAGACAGATAGAAAGACAGATAGATAGACAGATAGACATACAGATAGACTGATAAATAGAATGATATATAGATAGAAAGACTTATAGATAGAGAAATATATAGATAGATAGACAGACAAATAGATAGAGAAAGAGGAGAGACAGATGGACAAAAATATAGATAGATATATTGATTGATGAATAGATAGATAAATAGATATACACATAGATTGATATACAAATAGATAGATAGATAGATAGATAGACAGGTAGATAGACAGACAAATAGAAATATAAATAAATATTTAGATATAAAGATAGACATATCAACACACAATTAGGTCAGACAGATAGATAGACTGATAGATAGTCAGGCAGACAGACAAATAGACAGACAAATAGATAGACAGAGAGATAGATAGATAAATACAGACTCAGATATAAAGATAGATATACAGACATATAGACATATAGAAAGACAAACAAATAGATAGATAGTTAGATAGACATATAAGTAAGATAGATAATTAAGATAGATAGACAGACAGATAGGCAGATAAACAAATAGATAGACAGATAGATAGACAGACAGATAGTCAGATAGACAGACAGATAAATAGTCATATATATAGACAGATTGATAGACATACAGATAGAGTGATAGATAAACTGACATATAGGTGAGACAAAAAGAAAGATAGAAAGAAAGATAAATTGACATATAAAAAAGCATATAGATAGATATATAGAAAAATAGATAGTTAGACAGATAGACAGATAGATAGGCAGACACATAGACACATAGAAGGATAGACAGAAAGATAGATAGATAGATATGATTGATTGATATACAGATAGAGCGACATACATGTAAACATCCAGATAGACAGACATATAGATTAAAAATTAGATAGACAGATAGATATACAGATAGATAAACAGATATACAGACATATAGATGGATAGATAGACATTCAAATAGAAAGATAGATAGAAAAATAGATAGACAGGTATATAGACAGATAGATAAATAGATATATAGAAAAATAGATAGAAATATAGACAAGCTGATAGACAAACATATATTAGATAGATAGACAGACATATATTTAGAGAGATAGATAGTCAGAAAGACAAACAGATAGAAACATAGATAGACATACATATAGAAAACATATAAATAGATAGATAGACATTTAGATTAACATATAGACAGAAAGATAGACGGACATAGATATATATATATGTAGATAAATAAACAGATAGATATATAGATAAATAGATAGATAGATAGAAAAATAGGAAGACATATAAATAGATAGGTAGATAGACAAACATATAGACAAATAGATCGACAGACATATAGATAGACTATTACACAGAAAGATAGACAGATAGACATACAGACCGACAGGTAGATTGTTAGATAGATAGATAGACAAATAGATAGATAGATAGATAGATCGATAGATAAATAAACAAATAGATAGACAGATCGACAGACAGGTAGACAAAAAAATAGATAGAAATATAGACAAGCTGATAGACAAACAGATATTAGATAGATAGACAGATAGACAGACAAAAGATAAACAGAGAGAAACACATATAGAGATACATATAGAAAGTATATAAACAGATAGATAGACATTTAGATTAACATATAGACAAAATGATAGACAGACATAGATATACAGATAGACATATTGATAGATAGATAGACAGATAGATAGATCAATAGATAGATAGATAGACAAATAGATATACATATAGATAGATAGACATATAGACAAATAAATAGAAAGATAGATCGACAGACATATAGATAGATATTACATAGAAAGATAGATAGATAGCTAGACAGATAAATAGTTAGACTTATAGGCAGACAGATTGATAGATAGATAAATAGATAGATAGATAATAATAAATAGATAGACAGATAGACAAATAAATAGACAAATAGATATACAAATAGATGGATAGACAAATAGATAGATAGATAGGCAAACAAATAGATGTATAGATAGATAAATAGAAATCATACAAATAAGCAGACAAAAAGATAGGTAGATTGACAGACATCGATATACAGATAGATAGACAAATAGATAGACAGATAAATTGGCAGAAAGATAGATACTCAAATAGACATACAGATTGATAGAAAGATAGAGAGACAAACAGATAGATAGACAAAGAGACATAGTGATAGAAAGATAGATAGAGACACAGATAGATAGTCAAATAGAGAGATAGATATACAAATAGATAGACAAACAGACAGACTAAAAGATTGATAGAGAGAGACACAGACTGATAGACTAGAAAGATAGACAAACAGATAGGTAGATATATAGATAAACAAATAGATAAACAGATAGATAGATAGATAGATAGACAAATAGACACACATATAGATAAATAAACAGATAAACATATAGACAAATATATAGACACAAAAATAGATAGATAGACAGATAGATATACAGATCGATTTATAGACAGATAGACAGACATATAGATAGATAGATAGATAGACATATAGATAAATAGATATACAGATAAATATATAGAGTGATAGATATACAGATAGACAGATAGATAGACATTTAGATAGACAGATAGATAGACAAATAGATAATAAACAAATATATAGACAAATATACAGATAGATAGATAGACATATAGACAGACATAGAAACAAACAGATAGATAGACATATAGACAGATAAATAAACAAACAGATACATAGCCAGATAGAAAGATAGATAGTCAAATAGATAGATAGAATGATAGTCAGACAAATAGACAGAAAAATAGATAAACTTATAGATTTATTGTTAGACAGATAGATATTAGATAGATAGACAGATAGACAAAAGACAAATAGATAGACAAATAGATAGACAGATAGAAAACCAGACATATAAACAGATAGATAGACAAAAATATAGAAAGAAAGATAGTCATTTAAATTGATAGATTGATAGTCATACATATAGATAAACAGATAGGCAGACATATTGATACATAGATAGACAGAGAGATTGATAGATAGATAGACAGACACATAGAAAAATAGATAGATAGACATATTTATAGATAGATATATAAACATATTGACAGACTTATAAATAGATAGATAAACACACATATAGATTGAGAGATAGACAGACAGATAAATAGATACATAGATATATATATATATATATATACAGACAGATCGATTGATAGATAGACAGATAGATAGATAGATATATAGAATGATAGATAGATTGATAGACAGATTGATAAACATACAAATAGACAATTAGATAGACAGACAAATAGACAGATAGAAAAACAGACAAAAATATAGTCAGATAAACAAGTAGATAGACATCCATTCAGACAGACATATAGGTAGACATATAGATAGAATTATAGACACATTTATAGACAGATAGATAGATAGATAGATAAATTGATATATGAATAGATAGATAGATAGATAAATAGAATGATAGAAAGACAGATAGATAGATAGATAGATAGATAGACAAAAGATAAACAAATAGACAAACATTTAGATAGATAGATAGACATACAGATAGATTGATACATAGACATACAGATAGACAAACAGATAGATATAAAGATAGACAGCCATATATACAGATAGTTAGATAGAGATATGCATAGATAAATAAAGAGATAGATATAAATATAGACAAATAGACATATAGATACAGTGACAAATAGATAGATATATAGACAAATTGATAGACAAACAGATATTAGACATATAGACAAACAAATATTAAGACAGATTGATAGATAGATAGATAGACAAAAAGACAAACATACAAATAGATTGGCATATAGACAGATAAATAATCAGACATATAATGAGATAAATCAATGAATAGACAAAAAGATAGACAAACTGATTGACAGACTGATAGATAGAAAGATATTAGACAAATAGACATACAGATATAAAGATAGATAGACAAACAAAGAGATAGATAGATATAGAGATTGATACACAAATGGACAAAAGGATTGACATATAGATAGATACACAGATATACAAATAGATAGACAGACATATAGACAAACAGATAGACAAAAAAAGAGACAGATAAATAAATAGATAGATAGAAAGACGGATAGACACTCTGATAGACAATCAAATAGACAGATAGATAATTAGTCATATAGAGAGAGAGATAGTTAGTTAGATATAACGACATTTAGATGGACATATAGATAGCCAGATAGGCAAATAGATAGATAAATAGATAAATAGACAAATAGACAGATAGATAAACTAATAGATAGACAACTTGATAAACAGACAAATAGATAGATAGATAGACACATGGATAGATACATAGATAGGTAGATTAAAAGATAGATATATAGAGAGATAGATATATAGATAGATATATAGAGAGATAGATAGACATATACACAAAAGAATAGATAGACAGATAGACAGAATAGAATGACAAACAAATAGACAAACAGATACACAGAGAGATACATATACAAAATGATAGACAGATAGATAAATTGATAGTTAGATAGAGAGACGGATATATAGACAAAAGATAGACTGACAGATAGATAGATAGACAGAGACAGACACATAGACATACATATAGACAGATAGATACACAGATAGATACACAGATAGATACACAGATAGATAGAAAGATAGATAGATAGATAGATAGACAAGCAGATAAACATATAGATAGAGAGACTGATAGAAAGATGAATAGATAGACAGATAGAAAGTTTGATAGATAGATAGATAAACAGAAATAATGAAAGATATACAAACAGACAGATAGATATACAAGTAGATATTAAGATAGAAAGAAAGATTGACAAACAGATACATAGACATATAGACAGCTAGATAGACATATAGATAGATAGATTGATAGACGCAATTATAGATAGATAGATAGACACATAGATAGACAGAGAGATAAATAGAAAGGTAGACAGTGAGATAGATAGATTTATAGACAAATAGATAGATAGATAGATAGACAAATTGATCGACAAATATATAGTAAAAAAGATAGACAGACTAATAGACAAAATGATACACATATAGATAGACAGACAAATAAACAGATACATAGACACATAGATATACAGATAGATATATAGATAGATTAACAGATATATAAATAGATAGAAAAATAGATACACAGATAGATAGATACATAGACATATAGAAACATAGACAGATAGATAGACAAATAAATAAACAGACAGACATATAGATAGATAGATAGACACATAGATCAAAAGTTAGATAGACAGATAGGCAGATATAGAGATAGATAGATAGATAGATTGAAAGACAGACATAGAGATATATAGATAGAAAAATAGATAGATATAGATATTGATAGATAGACATAAAGATAAGCAAATAGATTGAATGATGGATAGAAAAATATAAAGATTATTAGAAAGAATGATAGATGGACAGATATATAGAAAAATAGACAAACAAATAGAGAGATAGATAGACAGACAAATAGAAAGGCAGATAGTTAAATTGATAGATAGACAGATAGACAAACAAATAAATAGACAAATACAAAAATATATAGACCGATAGATAAAAAGATGAATAAATAGGCAAATAGCTAGAGAAAAAGATAGACAATCAAATAGATAGATAGATGGACAAACAGATAGATAGATTGATAGACACATAGATAGATAGATAGATAGATAGATGGATAAATAGAAAGATTGATAGACAGATAGATAGACAACATATATATAGAGAAAGAAACATAGACAAATAGATATACATATAGATAGAGAGACAGATTGATAGACAGATACATAGACAGATAGATAGATAGATAAATAGATAGACAGACAGATAAACATATAGATAGATAGATAGATAAATAAAAAGGCAGACAAAAGATGTATAGATATATAGACAAATAGATAGACAAACATATAGATAAACTGATAGACATACTAATATACAAACTTATAGACAAATAAATAGATTGAAAATTAGACAGACCAGATAGACACAAAGATAGACAAATTGATAGATAGATAGATAGACAGACATATAAATAGATAGATAGATAGAGAGATAGATAGTTAGACAAATAGACAGACATATATACAGCTAGATAGATGGAAAGAAAGAAAGATAGATTAATAGATTGAAAGATAGATTGATAGATAGATGGTTAGACTGATAGATAGATAAACAGACATATAGATAGATTGATAGATTGATAAATAGATAGACATATAGATAGATAGACAGATAGATAGAATGATAGGAAGACATATCGATAGAAAGATAGATTTACAGATAGACAAATAGATAGATAGATAGATATACAAACATATAGTCAAACAAATAGACAGACATATAGACAGATAGATAGATAGATAGATAAACAAACAGATGAAAGATAGATAGACAGAATGATAGACAGATATATAAACAAATAGATTGATAGATTGATAGATAGACATAGATAGACATATATATAAACATATAGATAGTCAGATTGAAAGACAGATAGACAGACCGATTTACAAATAGACAGATAGATAGATAGATAGATAGATAGATAAATATATAGAGAAAAATATAGTCAAATAGATAGACAGATAGACAAGCATATAGATAGACAGACAGATAGACTTATAAACATATATATAGATAGATAGACAGATAGATTGATTGATAGAATGATTAATAGATAGATAAATAGATAGACAAATAGACATATAGATAGATAGATAGACAAATAGACAAACATATAGATAGACAGATAGACAGGTAGATAGAGATATAGACAAATAGATAGATTGCCACATAGACAGACATATAGACAAATTTATAGACAAATAGATATACATACATATAGACATATATATAGAGAGATAGAGAGATAAATAGACACACGGATAGCCAGTCAGATAGAAAGTCATATAGATAGATAGATAATAGATAGATAGAAAGATAGCTATACAAATAGAAAGATATAAAGATAGATATAGAGATTGAAAGACTGATAGACAGACATATAGTTAGATAGACAGACAGATAGATAGACATAAAGACTGACAGAAAGATAACCATATAGGTGAGAAAAATAGATTGAAAAATAGAAATAGAGATAACTAAATATATAGATAGATAGTTAGAAATAAAGATAGAGAAATAGACAAACAAATAGACAGACAAATAGAAAGAAAGATAGATATATAGATAGATATACAAATATATAGACAGACAGATAAATAGACAGATTGATATACATATAAACATATAAACATATAGACAGACATACAATTAGACAAATAGATACATAGATACATAGTTAGATAGATAGAAAGACAAATAGATAGATAGATGGAATGAAGGATAGATAGACAAATAGACAGACCGATAGAAAGAGATTTAGACAGACAAACAGACAGATAGATAGATAGACATATTGACAGACATAAAGATAGAAAAAAGGCTGATAAATAGAAAAATAGAAAAATAGATAGATAGACAGACAGATACAAACATATAGAGAGACAATTAGATAGACAGATAGACACATTGATAGATAGACAGATAGATAGACATATAGATATGCAAATATAAAAACAAATAGATAGAAAGATAGATAGACAGATTGATAAATAGATATACAGACAAATACACAACTAGATTTACAGAGAGAAAGATACACAGATAGACAGATAGAAAGATATACCGGCAGTTCGATAGACACATGGATAGATAGATAAATAGACAGATAGATAGATAGACAGATTGATTGACAGATAGATAGATAGATATATAGATAGACAGTAAGATAGTTAGATAGAAGTATAGATATACTAATAGATATATATATATATATATATATAGTTAGGTAGATAGATAGACTAATAGACACATTTATACATAAATATATAGATAGACAGATAGACAGATAGACAGACTTATTAATAGATAGATAGATATATATATATACACAAAGAGAGGTGAGACAAATAGATAAAAAGATAGACAGACAGATAAATATACAGATAAATAGATAGATATTCAGATAGATATATAGATAGATAGATAGATAAATAGATAGACAGACAGATAAATAGACAAAAATATAGACAAATATACAGATATATAGACAAACCTATACATAGACAGATAGATAGACACATATATAAATAGATAAATAGATAGATATATAGCCAGAGAAATAGATAAAGCTATTGGTAGACATAAAGACATATAGATAGACTGATAGTTAGACACACAGATAAATAAACTAATAGATATACAAATTGATAGATAGATAGATAGATAAATAGATATATACATAGATAGACAGATAGATAGTATGATAGACAAATATATAGACTGATAGAATGATAGATAAAAAAACATATAGACAAATAGTTAGATAGAAAGATAGACAGACAGATAGACAGACAAATAGATGGATAGATAGATAGAAAGATCTACAAATAGCTAGATAGATAGATAGATAGACATAAAGATAGAAAAACAGATTGATTGATTCACACATAGGCAGACAGATAAGCAAACATATATAAATAAGATAGATAGATAGACAGATAGATGGATAGAGAAACAGATAGACAGATAGATGGATAGAGAAACAGAAAGACATATAGATAGATAGACAAAGAGATAGAAAGATACTAAAAGAAATACACACACATATAGACAAATAGATAGACAAATAGACAAACAAATACACAGTAAGATTGAAAGATAGATAGAAAGATAGATATACAAATAGATTGACAGACAGATATACATATGATAGATAGATAGATAGATAGACAGATAGATAAATAGATAGATAGATAAATGGATAAAAAAATAGATAGACATATAGATAGACATTTAAAGACACGGATAAATAGAAAATGATATACACTGACAAATAGACAGATAGATATACAGATAAATATATAGACAAATAGATAGACGGATTGATAGACATATTGAAATATAGATAGAAAGTTAGATAGACAGATTTACATACATATAGATAGATATATACTCAAACAGATTTACAGACAGACAGACATATAAAGATATAGACAGATATAGAGATAGATAGACTGAAAAATAGAAATATCGATAGACAGATAAAAAGATATATAGACAAGTTTATAGATAGACAGATAAATAGATAGATAGACAAGTTTATAGATAGACAGATAAATAATGAAATAGACAGATAAAAAATATTGATAAATAGATAGATAGACAGACCCAAAGATAGATAGATAGATAGACAGATAGAAAGATAGAGATATTGTTAGATAGATAGATAGATTTATTGATTCATATATATATATATATAGATAGTTAGTTAGTTAGATAGATAGATAAACAGATAGACAGATAGACAGATAGACAGATAAATAGATAGATATACAAGTTTATAGATAAATTGATAGATAGTTAGACAAATAGATAGCTTAGACAAATAGATAGATTTAAATATATGGTAGATAGCCAAACAGATAGACAGACTAATAGATTGTCTCATAGAAAGACATATAAATAGATAAATAGACATACATATAGATAGATATATAGATTTACTGATAGATAGATAGATATACACATAGATATGTGATAGAAATAGACAGAAAGTGAGACAAATAGATATATAGATAAAAAGATAGAGAGATAGACATACAGATAGATAGTTAGATAGACAAACACATAGATAGATTGATAAATAGATAGATAGACAGATAGATAGCCAGATAGATAGACAAATGGTCAGATAGACAGACTTAAAGATAGACTGATTGATAGATAGCTAGAAAGATTCATAGATAGACAACAAGACAAATAGATATATAGAAAAATATATTGATAGATAGAATGATATAGAGATAGATAGACCGATAGTTAGACAGACATATAGACAGATAGATAGACAGACTAATAGATATATAGTTAGAAAGATAGGCAGATAGAAAGACATATAGATAAAAAGATACATAGACAGATAAATAGACTAAGAGATAGTAATAGAGATAGACAGATTGACTAACTAATAGATAGAAAGATAGAAAAACAGATAGAATTATAGACATACATATAGACAAATATATAAACAGACTAAAAGACAGACAGATAGATAGATAAAAAGATAGATTGACTGATACATAGAGAGACATATTTACATGCAGATAGACAAAAAGATAGATAAATAGACAAATAGATAGACACACAAATAGAGAGATAGATAGACATATAAAAAGATAGATAGACAGATAGAAATATAGATAGATAGTCTGATAGATAGATAGGCAAATATACAGTTTGATAAGCAGATAGACTAAAATTTGGATAGCAAAATAGTTATATAGATAGACAGATAGATGGACAATTATAGACACTTATAGACAGACTTATACATAGACTGATAAAAAGACAGATAGATTGAAAGATATACAATAGACACTACAATAAAATGTTCATTTAGCTAGTGAATTATAGCTAGAGAACAATCCCTAGCTAAATTTCAAGGGATTAGCTAGGGAATAGCAAGGGATTTATGTATTTCTTTGAAATAAAAATTTACAACAGATTAGCTATGGATTAGCAATTGAATATTTTCGTAAATTCTGCTATAGAAAAGATGTGGAATTTAGCAATAGATTAGCAACAGATTAGTGATGGAATATATTCGTAATTTTTACTCAAAAAAGTGGGAAATTTAGCAACAGATTAGTGACTGATTAGTGACCGAATATTTTTGTAATTCTACGAAAGAAAAGTAGGGAAATTAGCAACGAATTTACTGATGTAATTTTTCTAGCGAATAAAATGCAGAATATAGCGATGATTTTTCCTGGCTAAAAAATCTGAAATTTAGCGATGGATTTAGCGACAGAATTTTTCTAGCTAATAAAATCTAGAATTTGTAATGGATTTTACGATGAAATTTCCCTAGCTAATTACATCCGTAACATATTGATAGATTTCAGTGACTTAAATCTCTAGCTAATTACATATGGAACATAGTGATGGATTTTAGTGATGGAATTTCCCTAGCTAATTATATCCCGAAATATAACTATGGATTTAACGATGAAATTTCACTTGCTAATTACATACCGAATATAATGACTAGTTTAGAGACAGAACTTCCCTAACCAATTTATTCTTGAATATAGCGATGGATTTTAGTGATGGAACTTCTCTAGCTAATAAAATCCGTAATATATTGAAGAATTTAGCGACTAACCTTCTCTAGCTAATTAAATCTGGAATATAGTGATGGATTTAGTGACTAAACTACCCTAGCTAATTAAATCCTAAACATAGTGATGGAATTTCTCTAGCTAATATTTAATTATTTAATTTTTTTTAATTTATCATTTGTTTGAATATTTTATTTAATTATGTTTATTAAATGTATGTTAATGGGCTATAGATGAGCATTCCTTGAAAGATACATTCTCCTCTTAAAATCATAATAAAATGATATTAAAAATAAATAATTTAAAAAATATAAAAATACAAAAAAATTATATTAATAAGGACTAAAATAACTATTTTTATGATGTATTAACTTTTTTTAAAATTATACAAAAAATTTTTTAAAATTTTAATTTAGAATCTTAAAATTTGTATTAAATAATATTAAATAATTAATTCAATTAATATAATAATTTTTTTCGATATTTTAAAAATTAAATTAACATACATTCTAATTTCTACTAATATAAATGTAAATTAATTCATTGTATGATAAAATACAAAATATTTTTTAAAATATATGAATTGATGAATAAACTAGTAAATATTAATATTATTATAAGTATAAAAAAATTGTATGATTATAGAAAACTTTTAAAAAATAATATATATAAAATTTGAAAATCTTGAAATATAATAAAAATATAAAATTTTTCAAAAGAGGTAATAGAAAATAAATTAAATTTTATAAATAAATACATAGATATTTTCTCCTACTAAAATTTATAAGAATTAAACAATTGAGTAATATTTTTACTATTAGCTTTTAATATTAAGTTTTTATTAAAATAATAAATATAACTTTTTTTAATTATCTTCTCACTTTAAGTAAAATTTTGAATTTTAAAAATTAATAATGATATCAAATAATATGAAATTATATACCTTTAAAATTATTTTATATTATTTTCATAAAAATTAATATGAATTCTTAAAAATTTACAACCATAACACATAAATTTTTAATATAATTTTTAACAGTAAAACTATTTTATAACTTTTAGGCGAGTGGCTAGAAGATAAATCATCTTTTCATGTATATATTATTATATGAACTTTGTTAATTTTGTCCCTATTTGATATTTTTTTTATAAGCCTAAACAAATTTTTTTTTATTTGGTTGTATTTTAATTGTTTAATTAATATTATAATAAAAAATTATATGGTGTTTGTTTTTCATGTGTACCTTGCTACATGCACATTAATCTTATTGAAAAAATTTTGAAAGTAAATAAAATTAATGAGTCTTTTTGTATTATATATATATATTGTTTATTTAATGTTTTAATAATTAAAAAGATAAATATTTTGCTAATATATACATTAACTTGTCAATACGTGAGAATCTCTAACAAGTGAAGTGCAAGTCCTCCGCATTCCGCCATCTATATCTCGACACCGATGCATTAAAATTTAATCGAGGTTTAATTTTTAATTTGTTATTGCTTTGAGGTACATTTTATCCATTTATTCTTTATCAATTATCTTGGATTGCTTAATCAAATATAAACATTTTTGATTCTATTATTTTTTGTTTCTAAAATTATTCTTTAATCGCCATGGTATGCTTGGAATGTGTATATAAACTTATTGGTATACATACTTCATGCATTTGTGATATAATGCCTTGTCATTTTGTAGATTTTTATTGTGCTTAGTAGGCATGCTGACTTGATATCTACATCAATATACATGACTA
This sequence comes from Sapria himalayana, assembly GCA_029783825.1. NCBI lineage: Eukaryota > Viridiplantae > Streptophyta > Magnoliopsida > Malpighiales > Rafflesiaceae > Sapria > Sapria himalayana. Next base: position 5,867 of record JAREIK010003376.1, on the reverse strand, counting down.
TATATATATAATATACAAAAATAGTATGCATAAACATAAATGAATTTTATATAAGAGTATTTAAACATAACTATACATCAATATGCATGTGTGATATACTTTGAATTTCTTATATAAGTGTATATTACTATATCTATATAACTATAAAAACAGTATACATAAACATAACTATATATAAATATATTAATGTATTTTTAATATACATACATATAAATAAATAAATAAATATATATATATATATTACTATATAAAAATGTATTTAACAATATGTAAAATAATCATATTACTATATAAAAATGCATTTATCTAACATTAATATAAATAACTATATATAAACATTATACATAAATAGTATAAGGTATGCTAACTTGATATCTACATCAATATACATAACTATATATAAATAGTATACATAAACATAAGTGTATTTTATATAAGTGTATTTTACTATATCTATATAACTATAAAAATAGTATAAATAAACATAACTATATATAAATATACCAATATATATTTAATATATATATATATATAACTATATATAAATGTATTTAATAATATGTATATCAACATATTACTAAATATAAATGTATTTATCTATATTTTATACATAACTATATATATAGTGTACATAAATAGTATACAGAAACAGTATAAGGTATGCTGACTTGATATCTACATCAATATACATAACTATATATACAAAGTATATATAAACAGTATACATAAACATAAGTGTATTTTATATAGTGTATTTAAACATAACTATACATCAATATGCATGTGTGATATAATTTGAATTTCTTATATATGTGTATATTACTATATCTATATAACTATAAAAATAGTATACATAAACATAACTATATATAAATATAACAACATATATAACTATATTTATATATTTATTTATATATATAAATAAATATATAAATAATTAAATAAATAAATAAATAAATATATATATATCTATATATATAACTATATATAAATGTATTTAACAATATGTATATCAACATATTACAATATATAAATGTAGTTATCTATATTATTATACATAACTATATATAAACAGTATACATAAATAGTAAAGGTATGCCGACTTGATATCTAGATCAATATACATAACTATATATAAACAATACACATAAACATAAGTGTATTTTATATAAGTGTATTTAAACATATTCATACATCAATATGCATATGTGATATAATTCTAATTTCTTATATAGGTGTATTTTACTATATCTATAACTATAAAAATAGTATACATTTACTATATATAAATATAACAACGTATATTTAATACACACACACACACACACACACACACACATATAGATATATAACTATATATAAATGTATTTAACAATATGTATATCAATATATTACTATATATAAATGTATTTATCTATATTAATATACATAACTATATATAAACAATATACATAAATAGTATACATAAACATAAGTGTTTTTTATATAAGTATATTTAAACATAATGATACATCAATATCCATATGTGGTATAATTTGAATTTATTATATAAGTGTATTTTACTATATCTATAACTATAAAAATAGTATACATAAACATAACTATATATAAATATAACAACATATATTTAAATATACATATATATATGTAGATATATAACTATATATAAATGTATTTAATAATATGTATATCAACATATTACTATATATAAATGTATTTATCTACATCTATACATATACTTAGCGATATGTCTAAATATATATAATTGCATGAAAAACTATATATAACTACATCTATAACATGTATAACTACATACTTCAAAAACATAATATCCATTCATATCATTCATCTCATTCATACATAATTTTTTGGATATTATATAAATCATTATCATCTTTTCATATATTTTAAGATTGAAATTTAATTAATTCTATCTTAAATATTTTTTTATTGTATTTTTATCTGTTTGTATAAATCATTATGATTAAATATGTTTAGGGTTTGTATTTTTGTTTCACTTAATATCATTTAGCTAAAATTGATTTCTAATAAAATGTTCATTTGTTAAAATTCATTTTGTAATTTTCAAAACAAATAACAATATGTTTGTGTAATAAATATTATAAAAAATTTCTAATATATATATTTGATGTAGTTTCAATTTACAAAGATACAACTTCAAAAATAAAATTTATTTACAAAATAAAATTTGAACCTCATAATATTCAATATGTTATCGTTATTATAAATAAACAATGTTTAAAATGTATCTATTAATTACAAAAAAAAACCTTGTAATGTATTAATTTAAAAAAAAATTAAAAAATCATTTAAAAAACAAATTCATATATTTATATGGTCTTTTATATATCTTGAATAAAATAAAAAAAATAATTACTTGTAGAAAAATGTACTCTTGTATTTATATGGTAATCTATTTTTTTTGAACATAATTAAATAAATAAATAATTTTTTACAAAACATTAAATTCATGTATTTATATGCACTACATTATATTTATTTGAATATTTAAGTTTCTAAAAATTTATTAATAACAATATATAATAGGTATAAAAATATCATAGACATTAATATTTTAATTAAAAAAAGTATATAGACAAACAAAAACAATATTATCTATTTAAGAACTATATTTTCATTTTATACATAATTGTAAAACCAAAATAATTTACAAATATGGCAACTTCATTTATTTATATGAGTATAATAATAGTTATTTTAATCTAAATATTAAAAAAAGAAAAATTTGAATATAATAGAAGCTAATATATTCAATTAATAATTTCATTTTACGCATTAATATGCTTCACACACACACACACAAGCACACGTGCGTGCGTGCGCATACACCCACTCACATACACACAAATAATTGTTTTAAATATAAAAAAATTATAATATTTTATAAATTGTGTACAATATATAATATTTTATTTTAATTAAATTTACAAAATCAGAAAATTTTAAATACATTTACTCACACACACACACACATATAATAATTTAATGTGTAACTTTAAAAATACATTACGTATATAGGTATATGTGTGTGTTTGTGTGGAATATGCATGCATACAACTATATACACACTACTTTGAAAATGTTGATACATGTGTGAATATATACAAAAGTACAAAAATGTGTATGGTGATATATAATGTATAGTAATGTATATGGATGTATAAATGTGTGTGTGTGTATGACAGTGTATATGCTCATATATATTTATGCATATATATGTAAAAATCAACATTAATTTTTAGAAGAAAAATACTTGAGCACATAAATATTAACATGTTCCACAAATTAATGAGAGTAGGAGCAAAAAGTGATATTATTGCAAGATACAACTTATCTCCCATCTATAACACTTTGCCTCAAATTTTGATCATAGTAATACTTGCAATGATAAAGGTTCTTTCAATACTCAATACAATGGTGTTACATTTTCATTCAAAACTATAATTTGTTCAAATAAAAAAATTTATCTAATATGTTCTTCAAGAACTCTTGCATCTTCTATTTCTAGTCTTGATTAGCTATTTTCAATTTTGATTATATGTACATTTTTTATCTAATATCTCTAGTTCAAAGTATTGTAATAGTTATTTCCATCAAATCAATCAAGGCATGACATCTTACTTTTCTATGAGATATTTCTTTATAGAATATTTAGTATATACTATAACTTTCATTCCCACTATATATGATATTAATTTGCTAAAAGAAAAGATTGTTGATACATGTTCTTTCTCTATAGTGGTGCAATTCAATTGGGCATTTTAGAGTGTGTTGTTATCATAGTATATGATAACTATTTATATTTGTATAACTATATAAAACTTTTCATAATTATATATAACTATATTTATAACTATGTAAACTATTTTTTTAACTATATTAATAACTATATAAAATTATTTTTTATCTATATAATATTTTATAACTATATGAGTAATTCTATATAACTATATTTTTAACAAAATATATCATATGTATAATAATATATAACTGATATAATTATAATTTACTATATGTATAATAATAACAATATTATATTTAATTATATCTGTAACTATATACATATTTGTAACTATATGTGTATAATTATATATAAATATTTGTATAATAAAGTAATACTTTATATATTTAAATATAAACTATATTTGTATCTATATATACATATATGTATTCATATAATTAAATCTATATATTTATTTATAACTTTGTATATATTTATGTATAACTACTTATAACTACTTGTATGAATATATCTATATATAATTATATGTTTAACTATATATAACTCTATTTTAATTATATATACTATAGGTATAAGAAACATATATGGGTTGACCTCCCTCTCTGGTGACTATCTCTTGAGGTCTATTGATTCTATTTTTTTCTCTCATCAGATCTCTTTACTGCCATACGATAAAGGGATTGAGATTTAGTAAAAGAAATGGGGGTTACGTTCACAAAGCTGTTCAGCAGATTGTTTGCTAACAAGGAGATTAAGATCTTGATACTAGGTCTTGATGCTGGTGGAAATATAACCATTCTGTATAAGTTGAAGATTGGTGAAATTGTTACTACAATTCCTACTATTGTCTTCAATGTAGTGACTAATAAATACAAAAACATCAATTTCACTGTGTGGGATGTTGGGGGTCAATACAAGATTCACCATTTCTGGAGGGATTACTTCCAAAATACCCAAGGTCTCATATTTGTGGTGGACAACAATGACAGAGATTGAGTAGATGAAGCCATAGATGAGTTGCATATGATGCTAAACAAGGAAAAGCTTTGAGATGAAATTTTACTAGGTTTTTACTGATAAGCAAGATCTTCCTAATGCGATGAATGCAGCTGAAATTACTGACAAGCTAGTACTTCACTCTCTTCTCCAATGCCATTGGCACATTCAGAGCACTTGTGCTACCTCTGGCGAGGGTCTCTACAAGGATCTTGATTGGTTTTCCAATTACATTGCCAGCACATCATAAACAATTTTAGCAGGATGAGGAAACCTTTGTTGACATATCTGGATGTGGTTCTAATCTTTGCCTATTTTGCTTGAGTTTTGTTCTGTTATGTGGATGACATCATTTGTTTCTAGGTGGATTCAAATTGTATTTATATTTATATATTGCACTCCTGAAATACAAGACCGCATTTACTTTTTTCTGATCTGTTGTAAGCCAAACATGTTTGTTTTCTATTTTGAGTCTTTTTGCCATTGAATCACAAAGGTACAAGAACATATAACTATAAATAATTGTCTTTGACTATATGTATTGCTATAAAATATTATACATAACTATATTAAAAAATATAATTAACAACATATATTTAATATAATTTTTTATATTAGTATATAAAAATGTATTTACTCTATATACCTCTAGATAATATATGTATACATATACAAAATTATATAAAAAATATATATACCACCATGTATACATATAAGTATAACTATATTTGTAAATATATGTATAACCACAATGTAAACTATATTTATAATTACATGTATAAAATACGATATTAAATTTAAACTATATGTGTATATATATATATAAATTTTTTTATAACTATATATAAATATTTGTATACTATATAACCCACTATAATTAAATATAACTATATTTGAAATGTATACATATTTGTAAATCTATAATTTTATTTATAACTTTATATATTATGTATAACTATTGATGAATATATTTAAATATAACTATATGTTTAAGTATATAAAAATAATCATAGCATATATATACTATATGTATAATAACATATAACTATAAATAATTGTATCTTATATATATAAACTATAAAAGCTT
>JAREIK010003375.1:119881-142322 GCA_029783825.1 Sapria himalayana | reverse complement strand
TAGATAGACATATAGATAGATAGACATATAGATAATCAAATACACAGATAGATAGATAGAAGGAAATGTAGATAGATAGATATAAAAATAGATAGATCGATAAAAAGACTAAAAGATAGATATACATATAGATAGATATATAACTAGATAGATAGACAAATTACAAGATAGATATATAAACACATAGACACATAAATAGATAGATAGACAAATAGAGAAATAGGTAGTTAGACTAATAGATAATTAAATAGTTTGAGAAAGAATACATAGCCAAATAGATAGATAGATAGTTTGATAGTTAGACATTTTGACAAATTGATATATAGATAGACAAATATAAATTTAGATAGATAGATAGATATATATACAGATGAACATATAGATAAATAGATAGATAGATAGATAAAAAGATAGATAGATAGATAGACAGATAGACAATTAGATAGATATATAGATAGACATATAGAAAGATATATAGATAGATAGATTGACATATAGATAGATAGATAGATAGAAAGATAGATGATAGACAGATAGAAAGATATACCGATAGATAGATAGATAAATAGATAAATAAATAGACAGATATATAGTTAGATAGAGAGATAGATAGAAAGCCGGATAGGCTAATAGACTAATATACTGAGAAATAAAAATATAGATAGAAAGGAATAATTTATTGATAGATTGATATAAAAAAAGATAAACTAATAGACAGATAAATAAATAGATATACATTTGGACAGATAGACTTATAGATATATAGACATTTAGACAGATATAAAAATAGTTATTTGACAAATAGATAGATAAATAGATAGGTATTTTGATAAATAGAGAGATAGATAGATTTATAGATAATTAGTTAGATAGGTGTTTATAAAGTTAGACAGATAGATAGATATAGATATATATCTATAATAGATATATAGATAGTCGGATTGAAAAATTGATAGATAGATAGATAAATAGATATACTGATAGCCATACATGTAAAGTGATAGATATATAGATAGATAGATATCTAGATATATAAAAAGAAAGATACAGAGATAGATAGATAGATAGATAGATATATAGATAAATAGATCGATAAATAAATAGATATATAGATAAATAGATAGATTAATAAATAGACATATAGATAAACAGATAGATAGAATGATATCTAGTTAGATAGATAAATAGATAGAAAGATAGACAAAAAGATAGATAGATAGATAGAGAGATAGATAGATAGATAGATAGAGAAATAGATAGAAAGACTTATAGGCTAAATGACTAATGACTAATAGATATAAATATTGTTAGATAGTTAGACAGATAAAAAGTATTTGAGATAGATTAACATATTAATAGATAGATAGGTAGATAGATAGATAGGTAGGTAGATAAATAGATAGACATTTAGACAGAGAAACATTTATATAGATAGACAAATAGATAATTAAAAAAATAGGCAAATAGACATATAGCCAGATTGGTAGTTAGATTGATAGATAGATACACAAATAAAGAGATAAACAAATAGAATGATAAATAGATTGAAAATAGAGAGATAGACAAATAGATAGATAGATAAATAAATAAATATATATATACCTATAGATAGACAGATAGATAGTTAGTTAGATAGTAATATAGGCAAATAGAATGATAGGGAAATAGATTGATAGATAAATAGACAAATAGATTGATAGACAGATAGAAAGTTAGACAAATTGACAAATAAACAAATATAAAGTATATTGATTGATCGATATACAGATTGAAAGATAAATATAGATGTAGATAAGCATATAAAATCTTAAATAGTTTGATAGATAGACATTTAGATAGATAGATAGACAGATGGATAGCTTGACATAGAAATAGATAGATATACAGATAGATAGATATTTAGATATTTAGTTAAATAGATAGAGAGGTTGTCAAAATGATTGATAGACAAAAACATATATAGACTAATAGAGAGATGGACAATTTGACTAACATATAGATATACAAATAGACATATAGATAGATAGAATACTAGATAGATTGATGGATAGATAAATATACACAGACAAATAGATAGATAGACAAATAGATAAATAGATAGATAGATATACAAATAGAAAGATAAAAATATAAAAAGATATACAAATAGATAGATATATACACAAATAGATAGATAGATAGATAGATAAATCACATAAAATATATATAGATATATATATATATAGATATATAAATATATAGATATATAGATAGACAGATTGACTGATTGATAGATAGACAAATAGATAGATAGATATACACATATAGATAAAGAAAGACATATATAGATATAGAAAGATAAACTAATAGTCAAATAGATAGATAGATAGACATAAAGAGATATAGAAATATAAACAAAAAGGCTTATAGAGAGAGATAGATATATAAATTGACAAAATAATTGTCGATAGATAGAGAGATAAATAGATATACACATAAATATATAGATAAATAGATAAATAGATAGATATATATATATATATATATATATATATATATATATATATACATACATATATAGATAAATAGATAGGAAAATAGATAGATTGATAGATAGACATATAGATAGATAGACATATAGATAATCAAATACACAGATAGATAGATAGAAGGAAATGTAGATAGATAGATATAAAAATAGATAGATCGATAAAAAGACTAAAAGATAGATATACATACAGATAGATATACATACAGATAGATATATAGATATATAGATATATTGACAGACAGACAGATAGATAGATATATAGATAGACACATAAATAGATATATAGATAAATAGATATATAAATAGATAGATAGATAAATAGATGGATTGATAGATAGAAAGAAAGATAAATAGATAGATAGAAAGATAGATAGATAAAAAGATAGAAAAATATAAAGATTGACAGATTGATAGATAGACAGATAGGCAGATAGATAAAAAGAATGATAGATAGATAGATAGAATGATTGATAGACAGATAGAATCATAGATATATAGACATAATGATAGATAGACACATTGTTAGAATGATAGACATATATATAGATGTACATATAGACAAATAAATAGATAGAAAAATAGATAGATAGATAAATATATAAATAAATTGATAGATAAATAGAAAGACAAATAAATAGTGAGATAGACAGATAATTAGATAGGTAGATTTGCATATAGAGAGATAGACAGATAGATATATATAAAATATATAGACATACAAATAGATAGATATACAAATAGATAGATATATAGATCGACAGATAGATAAATAAACTAGATAAACTGATAGATTGATTGAAAGGCAGATAGACAGATAAATAGAAAGATTGAAAGACATATATACATATTAACATATAGACATATACGAACATAAACAGATATATAGGTAGACATATAAATAGATAGATAGATATATAAATAGATAGACAGATAGATAGATAGATATAACGATAGATATATAGATAGATAGAAAGACCTCTAGATTGATAGAAACACATATAGATAAATATCCAGATTCGTAGATAGACAGATATAAAATAAACAAATAAACTCATAGACACATAAATTGATAGACAAATAGATGGATACACACCTATATAGATATACAAATACATATATACACACTTATACAGATAGACAAATAAACTGATAAACCAATAGGCAGATAGATATTTAAATAGTTGGATATATAGATAGATAGATATATAGATAGATAGACATAAACATATAAATAGATGGACAAAAAGAAAGATATTCCAATAGACTAATAGACTAAGAGAAAGTTTGGTAGTTTGATAAATAGACAGATAGTTAGTTAGTTGGACATTTATACAATTTTATAGATAGACATATATACATACATATATATATATATATATATATATATATATATATATATATATATAGATACATAGATAGATTGATTGATTGATTGAGAACAAATAGATAGATTGACAAATATATAGATATATAGATAAATATATATATAGTTAGTTAGATAGATATATAGATAGAGAGATAGACAGAATATATATATATTTATATTTAAATATATATATAGATAAATAGATAGATAGATAGATATATTGTTAATAGATATACAATATAGAAAGAATGAGAGAAAGAAAGATATATTGAAAGATAGAGAGAAGTAGACATATAGATATATAGACAAATGTGTAGATATAAATAAATAAATAAAATATATATATATATATAAACATAGATTGACTAATAGATTGATGGATGGTTAGATAGATAAATAAATAAACATATAAGGATATAAAATGATAGACTAATAGACAAATAGTTAGATAAATAGAAATAAAGAAATATAAATAGAAAAATAGACAAATAATTAGGTACACAGAAAAATTCAATGATAGATAATTAGAGAGATAGATAGATATAAAGACATATAAAGAGAGATAAATAGACACATGGAGAGAGATAGATAGAGATATATAAATATAGATAGACTGATAGAGAAATAGTAAGATTGATAGATAGACCGATAAACATATTGACATAAAGATAGATTGATAGATATTTATATATTGATAGATAAATAGATTGACAAATAGGAGATAATTATATATATATATATATATATATATATATATATATATATATATATATGCATAGACAAATAGATAGTTAGATATATAGATATATAGATAGATCAATAGATATATCAATAGATAGATCAATATATAAATAGCTAGTTATATAGACTGGCATATAGACACATTGATATATTGATTGATAAATACATAGATAGGTAGAAAGATAGATATGCAGATAGATAGAAAATATAAAGAGATTGTTAGATTGGCAAAATGACAGACAGATAGATAGATAGCTAAATATATATGTAAATAGACAAATAGATATATAGACAAATCAAATGAAAGACAACAAGATAGATAGATAGACTTATACATAGGTAGACACATAGATAGATAGACACATAGACAAATAGACAGAAATATAGAAAGAAAGAGAGATAGATATCTAGACAGATCGATAAATAGATAGACAAATAGATACATAGTTAAATAGACAGAAAGTTAAATAGATTGAAAGGGAGATAGGTAGATTGGGAGATAGAGAGAAAGACAAATATATATATATATATATATAAAGACAAAAACTACTAATAGATTGATATATAGAAATAAAGATAGACATATAGAGAGTTGGATTGATTGACTAATATTTATATAGATATATAAATATATATATATACTAATAAATAGATAGACAGATAGGTAGATAAAAGGATAGGTAGTTTTTCATATAGATATAAAGATTGATGCATAGAGAAATAGATATATAAATATATAGGCAGATATATAGATAAGTAGAAAGATAGATATCTGGATAGATAGATATACAAATAGATATATTGATAAATAGATAGATAGACTGATATACTGATAAAGTAATAGATAGAAAATTAGTAAGATAATCACATAGATATATAGAATCATATAGAAATATACTAATAAACATATTGACAAATTAACCGATAGACATATAGATAGATATATAGATAGATAGATAGACAGATAGATAGATATATAGATAGATAGTTAGTTTTATAGTTCCTTAGATAAATAGTTAGATAGATAGATCTATAGAAATATAAATAGTTAGATAGTTACATATTTGGATTGATAAACATATAGGCATTTAAATAAATAAACAAATAAATAGATGGACATATAGATAGATAGAAAAATATATAGATAAATAGATAGATAACCTAATAGAAATATAGATAGATAGAAAAATAGAAAAACTAATAGACTAATAGATATCTAAATAGATAGTTAGATAGAAAAATAGATAGAGAGGTAGATATACATATAAACAAATAGACGGATAGATATATAGATAGATAGAGAGATAGATAGAGAGATAGATAGATAGATAGATAAATTGATAGATAGACTTATAGACACAAAGACACATAGACAAATAGATAGATAGACAGATTAATAGATATACAAGTAGAAAGAGAGACAAATAGACAGATAGAAAGATAGATAGACACATAGATAGATGAACAAATAGATAGATAGACAGATAGATAAATAGATAGATAAATTGATAAATTAATAGATAAATAGACAGACAGACAGATAGAGATATAAATAGATAGATTGATAGATAGATAAATATATATAATGATAGAAAGATAGATTGACATATAGATAAAATGATAGATAGACACACTGAGAGACTAATATATAGATAGATAGTTTGAGATATTGAATGATATACTTATAAATAAAAATATAAATAGATAGATAAAGATATAGAAAGTTAAGGAAATAGATATAAAGATATATAGAAAGTTATATAGATTTATAAATAGATATATCGAAAAAAAGTGAGATAAATATATATACACATAGATATATAGATAGATAGATATATAGATAGATCGATAGATAATTAGATAAATACATATGCAGATAGGCAGATTGATAGATACCCAAATATATAGATAGCCAAATAGATAGGTAGATAGATACATTATAAACTATATCACTATATATATATAGATATGGTAAAAGATTGATAGTTAGATAAAGAGATAGACACAGATTGATAGATAGATATATAGACATATATGCAGAAAAATAGAAAGATATATCGCATATAGATTTGCAAATAAATAAATAGAGAGATAGGAATATATGTAGAAAGATAGATGGATATATACATATTAAATGATAGATATATAGACAAATAGACTGATAAATAGATATAATGATTGAAAGAAAGAAAGAAAGATATATAGATAGATAACTAGAATTATAGATAGGCAGAAAGACAAATAGCTACATAGACAGATAGACACATAGATAGATTGATATATATATATATATAGATAGATAGTCAAATATACATATAAATAAATAAGCATATTGGTAGATAGAGAGATATAATTAGATAGATTGATTGATAAATAAATAAATAGTTAGATCGATAGATAGATAGATGGACATATAGATAGATAGTCAAATAAATAAATAGAGAGAAGATAGTTAGATTGAGAAAAATTGATTGACAGATTGATAGATAGGTAGATTAAAAATTTTGTGCATATATAGATATATAGATAGATAGGTATTTACATAGATAGATTGATAAATAGATTGTTAGATAGATAATTATAATGATAGATTGATAGATAATTAGATTGATTGATATATATATATATATAGAGCTATAGAAAGATAGACATATATAGAGAAAATAGATAGATAGATAGATATACATATAGATATATAGATAGCTAGAAATATATACAAATAAATATATGGATAGGTAGATAGACAGAAAAATAGATCGATAGATATATAAAAAGATAGATAAATCTATATATAGATAGATAGATAGTCAGATAGATAGATAGGTATATAGATAGATAGTCAGATAGATACATACACACGTAGAAAGATAAAAAAATAGATATATAGACATATAGATAGATACATAAATTACAGATAGACAAATAGACAAATAGACTCATAGACTAAAATGTAGTTAGATAGTTTGGTAAATAGAAAGATAGATTGATAGATTGATTGAGTGAAAGACAATTAGATAGTTAAATAATTTGATTGATAAAGTGATAAATAGATATACATATATATTGATTGACATCTAGATAGATAAATAGATAGAAAAATAAATAGATATATAGATAGATAGATAGACAGAGAGATATATAGATAAAAAGATACATAGATAGATAGATACATTGATACATAAGCAAATAGATAGATAGAAAGATAAACAACTTGAAAGAAAGGTAGATAGATAGATAAATAGATAGACAAATAGATAGATAAATAGTTAGATAAATAGTTAGATAAATATATAAATAGATAGATAGATAGATAGTTAATTAGATTGATAGAAAGATTGAAAGAAAGATAGATTAATATATTCACAAATTCATAGAAAGAAAGTTAGATTTATAGATAGATAGATAGATAGAAATATATACCTATCGACAGAAAGATAGATAGAGAGATCAACACAGAAAGACAGCTAGCCAAATTGATTAATAGACATATAGATAGATAGATAGATAGACATATATATAGATAGAAAAATAGATAGATATATAGATTTACATATTAACAAATAGATTTATACTATTTTAAATAGTTATACACATAGATAGATAATTAGTTAGATAGTTAGTGAATTATTTAGAAAAAAGATATATAGATAGATAGAATAATAGATTGAAAGATATGTAGATAGATGGATAGATCTATATACAAAAAGATAGATAGACAAATAAATAGTTTGACCCAAATAGATAGTTAGACAAATAGATAGATAGACAGATAGATTGATATATAGACAAATTGATGGAATGATAAAGAGACTTATTGACTGATAGACTAAAAGATAGATAGAGAGATTGGCAGATAAATCAATAGATTCATTGATAGATTTATAAAAAAATGGATAGAAAAATAGATATAAAAATAGATAGATATATAGACAGCTAGCTAGTGAAAAAGATAGATAGATATATAGATAGACAAATAGATAGAAAGATAGATAGACAGATAGATAGATAGACAGATAAATAGATAAACATAGAAAAATAGATAGATAGATAGATAGCTAAATAGTTAGACACATACTTTAATTGATTAATAGACATATATATTATCTGACTCATTATGATATAGATAAATAGAAAGATAGATTGATTGCCAAATGAATAGGTTGAAATATAAATAGATAAATAGAAATATAGATTGGAAAATAGATAGATAGACATATAGACGTAAAGATTGGTAGACAAATAGACAGATAATAAAATATATAAATAGACAAATAGAAAAATATATATTTAGACAATTAGATAGATAGACATACAAATAGATAGATATACGGAGAGATGGATAAACACATATATTTATAGACTAATAGACTATTATAAAATTATAGAGATAGATAGATAGACATAAGATAGATTGATAGATTGACAAATTGATAGATAAACAAATAGATAGATAGTAAGATAAATAAGTAGAAAAATAGATAGTTAGTTAGATAGATAGATAGACAGACAGATCGATAGATAGATAGATAAATATATAGATAGATTGAAAGATAGGTAGATAGTCATATAGATAGATAGACATATAGATAGATAGTTATATAGATAGGAAAATAGATAGATAGATGTGTATTTATATATATATATATATATATTAATATATAGACATTTAGACAAATAGATAGATAGAAAGATATATAGAAGACAAAGACATGGATATACATATATATATATATGGATAGATAGATAATTAGATAGATTGATAGATTGATTGAAATATAGGTAGATAGACATAAAAGCAAATAGATAGATAAATAATTAAACATATAGATAGATAAATAGATAGATAGATACATAGGCACACAGAGTTATAGAGATAGAGAGATTGACAAATAGACAAATTGATAAATAGAAACATAGGCAGATAGATAAATAGATAGCTAGATAGATAGATAGATAAATATATATATATATATATATATAGAAAGAAAGAAAGATAGATAGATATATTGATAAATAGATAATTTAATATTTAGATAGATAAATAGATAAATAAAGAGATAGATAGACAGAAAGATAGATAGATATATATATAGACAAATAGATAGATTAGAAAGATAAACAAATAGATAGAAAGATAGTAAAATAGTTAGACAAATACATAGATAGATAGACATATTGACATATAAATATATAGATGATAGACATATAGATAGGTACATAAATTAGTAGATAGATAGATATATATATATATATATAATATATATATATATATATATATATAGACAAATAGGCAGATAGACAGATAGATAGATAGATATATAGGCAGATAGGAACATAGATAGATAGATAGATCGGTAGATAGATAGAAAGATAAAAAGATACATAGAATGACATATAGATAGATAACCAAATAACTATATATCTATATATATATATATATAAACAAATAGGAAAATAGACAGATATATTAATAGAGAAATTTATATATTTATAGATAGGTAGATAGACAAAATGATAGATATATAGATTAACATATAGACAGAAAGATACATAGTTAAATAGATAGACAAATAAATAGAAAGATAGATAGGCTAATAGGTAGATAGAAAGATATAGAGATAGATAGATATATATAGATAGGTAGATATATAGATAGATTACTATTGAAATAGAAAATAGACAAATAGAAGATCGAGATATAAATATATAGATAAATAGTCTAATTTATAAATAAATAAATATTCAGATAGATAGATAGATAGATAGATTGAGAGAAATACATTTAGATATATAGATAGATATACACATTAGTAGATAGGCAAATAGATAGGTAGACAAATATATTATTAGAAATATAGACTGATAGATAGATGGCTAAATAGTTTTATATATATATATATATATATATATATATATATATATATATATAAAGATATACATATAGACAAATAGATAGATAAAAAGATAGATATATAGTTTGATTGATAGATAGACACATAGATAAAAACATAGATAGATATATAGATATATAAATAGATAAATAAACACATAGATAGAAAAGTAGACAGATTGATAAATTGATTGATACATAGATATATAGAAAGAAATTAGATAGTTTGAATGATAGACATTTGGATAGATAAATTGATAGAAAATTGATAGTTAGATTATTACATAGATAGATAGTTATATTGACATATATGTTAGTAATAGTGATTTAGGTCTATTATATAAATATGGTATTGTGGCTATTTGTGAGAATTAATTATTATGATTATTTACATATTTATTATATATAATATCATTGAATTATATTATTAATTCTTCTAAATATCCACATTCGGTTATTGTTATGGGAATAGAAATGAAATAAGATTAGTATAAAGTTTTATTGATATTCGTGTGATGAATATGTGTATGAGATACAAATCAAATTTATATCTATTTGTTCAAAACAAATATTGGACATACTTGTCTTGAGATTAATACATGGATCAAAGTCATAAGTTAACCTCTAATAGTTATGTTTTTAAATCCTTTGTCCTCTGATCACTATAGTTCTCAACATAAAAAATATTGTATTTTAATATAATCAAACATTATCTTTAATAAGATTACTATAATGGTATATTTGAACTTAATAAAAATAATGTAGTGAGATATGACTGATTAAGATGAAATTTATCACTCTTATTATAAGAGAGATATCTCTGGGTCCCCTCGATAATTAAAGACTGAGAAATGCTTGCCAGTGCTCAACTAAATTGATGGATATCAATATCATTTGTTTAGTCATTCTAATTGGGTTTCAAGTAATCAAAAAAAGAATGATATAAGGTTGACTTTGTCCATGCCTTATATTCTATCAAGATATCATGAGATAAAAGGAATATGTTATTAGCTATATTAAGGTTGTCTCGGATCATGAGTTTTCATTTAACTTGAGTCTTCATAATATTTTGCTAGAGGCCACTTATGAATTATAGGATCAAAATGTGATTTAAGCATATGGCTAATGTTAATTGAACCTATAGGGTCAAACATTAGGAAAGAATAATCATAGTTATGGTTTTTCACTTTCTGTAGTAATTTTAAATGATGAGATTATTTTAAATCACATATAACAATTAGTTATAATTTATATTTTAATTTAATTATGACAAAGTTTAAATTCATGATTTAAATAAATAAATAATTTTGTTACATTGAACTTGAGTTGTATAAATAAATTCATTTAAAAGTAATGTTTAAGGATTTGAATTTAAGTTGTTATTATTTAAAAGTGTTTTAAATCTATAATTAATTTCATTCATGACTAAAACCTTAGCAAACTTGTATATATATATGTGAGACATATTTTATGCAAGCAGTCATCTTATATAAAAGAGAGAGAAACCCTTTCATTTTGAGAACATGAAGCTAAACTAGCATTCAACAAGATCGTTCATTATTTGTTCATGTGTGGATGTTTGTAGAGGGTGGTAATTTTTCCGAAAAGAAGTACCTTTGAAGATCCGAATAAACAATGATGCACACTTTGAAGGCTTGATGAATCGATCTAAAAGAGGTATGTTTCATTTACCCTTCCTTCCTGTTTATATGAATCACATGTGATCTTTGGTGGTTTAAGAAATAAAAATTATGAATTCTACTGCATTTATGTTCCAATTAGATTGGATATTCTGCCCGAAACCCTAACAGATATATCATAGGAACTTGTGTTTTCATAAAAACTAATAATGCCACATTTTGTTGTTTGTATGTGATGTATATGATTCTAGCATGATTTGTAATTTTGAATATATGTGATATTATGGTTTGTGTGATCAACATAGTTAATAGGTTTCGTTAGGGTATTTATTGATTGAATCTGAAACCTAAAAGAATTCAATAGTATGATTGAGAATTTGAATTGGATATTGCCATTAAAGCGTTTAATATCATGATATATGATTCTAGCTTTGCATTAATCAGATTAATACATGGACTAAATTCATATATTAATTTTGATTTATCAGTGATAATTTATGGGGGTGCCAAAATATGCCCAATGTGTAATGAGATTATAGAAAATGTTATTTTAATGTGATTTTGCTGGAGTTCAACTTATTTTTAAATTTATTGATAAGACTAATAAAAAATTTTTTGATGAGATTTTCAACAATTTATTGATAAGATTAATGAAAATTTTTGATGAGTTTAATAAAAATTTATTGATAAGATAAATAAAAATTTATTGATGAGATTAATAAAAATTATTTGATTAGATCAATGAACATTTATTGATGAGATCAATGAAAATTTATTACTAAAATCAATGGAAATTAAATTTTTTTTCCTAGGGTACTCTTCCTACCCCATGAGGGCGACCCCCTTAACCCCACCAGCAAACCAGCTGGCGGAACCACCATAACAACTCTACATAACCTTATAAATTTAATTGTTTTTAAATACACTATTATTATAATTTATTTCTTTTAATGCAACTTATTTATGCTATCTGATAACATTATATATTTTGCATGTTAAATTGCTTCACATATGCAAAGTATGGCCTTTTTAACCAGAGTGTTTGGTAGAGTATTATTTTTTTTTTCTCAAGAATTGTAATTATTAAATATGGCTTGCTTGCCATTTTTGTTTTATTGTAATTTTTTAATTGTTGTAATAAAACAAGAGAGACAATGCAAGCCATTTGAAGTCATGCAATCCAATCATGATGATGGAGGAGCTAGGTGTCTATGCGCAAGTTCATGGTCAAATCAACTTCATGGAGCTGCTTATTACTACCTAGGATTAATAACTAATGATCTTCATATTGGCTTGTGGAGATCTATCTAGTTTAAGGCCATACTATGACATGTTTATTAAATGTAATTATGAGATGCTATGCATAATGTTACATGAGTAGTTGATACGAGATATATGATAAGATCTATTAATTGAAATTAAAATCAATCAAGATCCTTCACATAAAGTTTAAAGTTAACATGTCATCTATATTTAAACATTTGTCAAACCATTTATCACCTTAATGTGGGTTCTAGCAAAGTAGAAGTATGTTAGGTGACATTAGTAAGTCAAGATTAGTAATGATAATACCCATATGATTAAAAATGGTTTAACTTTATTACGTTATTAAAACTGTTTTTGTCCTAATGGCATTAGATGGGATTAAAACATGCTTGGACACATGATGTCAAAATCACATAAATATCTAAGAATTGAGTTAGATGTAATTGGTAAGAGTTACCAACCTAAATAATATAATTTTAAGTGTCGTGCCAAAGATGACTTAAAGTTGAGTAAAATATGGATCTTAGCTCACTTAATATACAATTAGAGAGATGGGCGAAAGACAGACAGATAGATAGATAGACACATAGACTAATAGAAAGATAGACTAAAAAACAAATAGACACATAAAGACAAAGCTTGATAGACTAATAAACTAAAAGACATAAATAGATAGAAAGATAGAAAGAAAGAACGATAGATAGATAGATAGATAAAGAGACAGATAGATAAATATACAAATAGAATTATAGACATATAGATAGATAGAAATATAGATAGATAGATAGGCAAACAGATAGATAGATACACAGATAGATAGATATATAGATAGATAAATAGATATATATATATATATATATATATAGGCATATAGGTAGATAGAATGACAAATAAATAAATAGATTGATTGATTGACAGATAGAAAGATAGATAGGCATATAGGCAGATAAATATATAGACATATACATAAATAAAAAATACATAGATAGATAAATAGGTAGATAGATATACAGATAGGTCGATATAAATATAAGTAGATATATAGATTAACAGATACATAAATAGATAGAGAGATAGGTAGATATAAAAATAAATAGATAGGTAGATATAAAAAATATATAGAAAGATAGATTGCTAGATTGATAGACAAACAGATAAATAGATAGATAGATAGATAGACAGATAGAAAGATAGACACATAAACATATAGACACATAGATCCAAAGAAATATATATATATATATATATATATATATATATATACATACATACATATACACATATAGACACATAGACAAATAGACAAATAAATAGTTAAATAAAAATAAAGATAGAAAGATAGATTGATAGATAGACAGACAAATATTTAATAGAGTAATAGACAATTATATAGTTTGATACATAGATTGATAGACAATCATATATATATATATATATATAATTAGACAGTTAGACAATTAGATGGATAGACAAATAGATAGATAGATTCACAGATTAATAGATTATTAGATTGAGAGAGTGAGAGATAGAAAAATAGATTGATACACACACACATATATAGATAGATAGATAGACAGAGAGACAAATAGATAGATAGATATACTGGTTGATTGTTTGATAGATTGACAAGTACTCATTTAAATAAATAGAAACATAGATAGATAGATAGATATATAGATAGATAGCTATATAAAATGATAATCAAATAGATAGACATATAGATAGAAAGATAGAAAGACATATAGATAGAAAAATAGATAGATATATCGACAGATTTATAGATGGATATATTTATATATAGATTGATAGATAGACTGATAAACAAAAAGACACCTAGACAGTTAGATAGATAGACATATAGATAGACACATAAAAATATAAAATAATAGAAAGAAAGAAAGAAAATTATATAAATAGACATTGAGACAAATAGAAAAATAAACTGATTAAAAGATAAATAGATAGTCATATATATATATATATTGATATACATTACACATATAAATAGATAGTCATATAGATAGATAGATAGATAAACACATAGATACATAGACTATAAGACTGATAGAGAAAAAAATTGATAGACACAGACGGATAGACTGACATACTAAAAGATAGATAAAGAGATAGAGAGATATACAGATAGATAGATAGATAGATAGATAGATAAATAGATAGATAGAAAGAGAGCCAGATATATAATTTGATAGATGAATAGATAGATAAATAGATTATTATATAGATAGACAAATACACTTATAGATAGATAAATAGATAGAAAGATGGACAAATAGACAGATATGATAGATATAAAGATAGTTCAACACATAGATAAATAGATAAACAAATAGTCAGATAGATAAATAGATAGACTATTAGAAAAATAGACATATAGATAAATCAATAAACTAATAGATAGATAGACATTTATATAGATAAAAAGATAGATAGATAGATTGAATTATAGACAAATAGATAGATAGACAAATAAAGAGAATGATAGATAGATAGATAGGTAGATAGATTAAGAGATAGACAAATAGATAGATATAAAGTTAGAGATATAGAATGGCTAATAGAAAAATAGACAAATAGACAAATTGATAGATAGAGAGATATACTAATAGACATATATATAGGTAGATAGATATATAGTTTGATAGATAGATAGACAGATTGATAGAAAGATAAATAGATAGATAAATACATAGATAGATAGATAAGCAGATAGACAGATAAATAAATACACATGATGATAGATATACAGTTAGAAAAATTTGTAGATATATATATATATATATAGACAGATAGAAATATAGATAGATGAATAGATAGATAGAAAGATAGATAGATAAATAAATAGATAGATAGACATATAAATATATTGGTAGATAGATAGATAAATAGATTGAAAGATATATAGGTAAATAAATAGATAAACAAATAGACAAATAGACAGATTGATAGATAGTTAGTAGATATAAAGATAGACAGAAAGATAGATAGTTCAATAGGCATAGTTGTCTAGATAGATTGACAGATAAATAGATAGATAGATAGACATATATATAGATTAATAGACCAAGAGATAGGTAGATAGATAGATAAACAGATTGACACAGATATACAAAATGATAGAATGATAGATAGATTAAAAGATATACTGATAAATAGATAGATAAAGAGTTAGACAGGTAGACAAATAGACAAATAAATAATTAAACAACAAGATAGATAAACAAATAGATATATAGGTAGATAGAGAGATAGACAAATAAATAAATTTATAGAAAAATAGTTCTTAGAAATGATAGATAACTAGAAAGATTGACCGATATACTATTAGATAATAAAATAGATAGATAGGCAAATAGTCAAATAGATAGATAAACATATAGACAAATAAATATAAAGATAGATAGATATATAAATAGATATATAGACATATAGATAGATATCCAGATAGCTATATAGACAAATAGACTAAAAAGAAATATATAGATAGACAGACAGATAGATAGATAGAAAGATAGATAGAAAGAATTAATGATAGACAGACATAGAAATAGATAGGTAGATATATAAATAGATAGACAAATAGATAGATAGATGGATAGAAATATAGATACATAGATAGAAAGAGAGTCGAATAGATAGATAGAAAAGTAGATAGATAGACAACTAGATAAATAGACACCGACAATAGATATATGAACAATTTGACATATAATAGATAGATATATAGACAATAGGTAAATAAAAAGATAGATATATACAATAATAGATAAATTGATAGAAAGATAGACAGATAGATAGTTAGGTAGATAGACTGAATTGATTGATTGATTGATTGAAAGATTCAGAAATAAATGATAAATAGAGAAGAAAAATACACAAAAAGCCAAATAGTCAAAAAGAGATATAGATAGATATATAGATAAATAAATTGATACATAGAAAGATAGATAGAAACACAAACTGATTGATAAATAGATAGATAGATACACAAATAGAAAAATAGATAGATAAATAGATACATAAAGAAACACATAGAGAGATGAAGAGATAGATAGATAGATAAAGATATAAAAAGATCGAGTAATATAGAAATACTCTAATAGATAGAGAAACAAATTGATAGTTAGAAATATAGAAAGATAGATGGATATAAATATTTCTAGATAAATAGATATATTCATAGATAAATATACAAATAGAATAATATACAAATAGCCAGATACATAAATAGATTGATAAATACCAAGATAGATAGATATATAGACAAATATGCATATATATAGATAGATAGATATATAAATAAATAAATACTCACACACACACACACCCATATATATATATATATGTAGATAGACATATAGAAAGATAAAGAGATAGATATATAGATAGATAAACTAAAAGACAAATAGGTACACATATAGACACCTAGATATATAGATATATTGATAGGTAAATTGATAGATAGATAGATAGTTATATATATTGACAGATAGTCAAATAGATAGATAGATAGACAGACAGACAGATAGATAATTAGTTAGATAAATAGATAGAAATATAGATAGATATAAAGTTATATGGATATATGGATGACAAAATAGACAGATTGAGAGATAAAGAGATAAATATATAGACAGATAGACATATAGACATATAGATAGATAGATAGATATCGATTGATAAATAGATATATTGACAAATAGAGAGTTAAACAGATATACAAATAGATAGATAGATAGACAAATAAATATATATACAGATAGTCAGATAAGTAAATTGACACATAGACATATAGAGAGATATATAGATAGATAGATAGATAAGCAAATAAACAAAAAGACATGGATAGATGAACACTTCGATAATTTGATGGATAAATAGATAGAAATTTTGACAGATATATATATATATATATATATATATATACAAATAGACAGAGAAATAGACAAGTAGACATATAGATATATAGATACAAAGATACATAGATAGATATATAGATTGATAAATCATATAGATAGATACATAGAATGATAAATATATAGATATACAAATTGAATGATAGATATAAAGATAAATAGAAACATGGCTTGGAAAATATATAGATAAAAAGATAAAGAGATAGACAGAAAGATAGATAGACATATTGATAGATATAAAGCTCTATAGATTGATAAATAGATAGATAGACAAATAAAGAGATAAATAGATAGATAGATAGATAAAAAGATATATAAATAAAAAGATAGATAGATACATAGATTGTCAGATAGCCAGATAGACACATAGATAGATAGATATATAGATAAATAGTATAGTAGATAGACAAATAGACAATACACATACGGATAGATATGCACTTAGATACATAGCTAGATAAATATACAAATAGATATATAGACAGATAGGTAGACATATAAAAAGATATGTAGATAAAAAGATAGATAGATAAAAAGATAGATAGATAGACATATAGATAGATAGACAAACAGACAGATCAATAGAAAAAATGATAGATATATATATATATAGATAGATAGATAGATATACAAATAGATAGAGAAACAGACAAGTAGACATATAGATAGATAGATACAAAGATACATAGATAGACATATAGATTGATATATAGATAGATAGATACATAGAATGAGAAATATATAGATAAACAAATTGATAGATAGCATGAAATACTAATAGACAAATATATAGATAAACATATATAGATATATAAAGATATATAAATAGATAAATAGAAAAATAGATAGATTAATAGATAAATTAATAGAAAGATATATAGATAGATAGATAGATATATAGATAGATATATATACAGAGATACAAATCAAAAGATGGGGAGATATATAGATAGATATATAAATAGATATATAGATAAATTATTAGACAAATAAATTAAATGGTATATAGATAGAATGACTTATAGATAGATAGACATATAGATAGATAGATAGACAAATAGATTAATAGAAAAATACTTAATAGACATATAGATATATAGACAGATTGTAAGGAAAGAATATAGGTTGTTATATAGATAGATATATAAATATATCCACAAATAGATAGATAAATATATAAATAGCTAAATTTTTAGATAGATAGATAAATAGATAGATATATATGGGGATAGACAAATAAACAAATCATAGATAAATAAATATATATATATATAGACAGATAGACATAAAGAAAGATATATAGATAGATAGACAGATAAATAGATAGATCGATATACAAATAGTCTGATAGATAAATAGATAGGGAGACAAATAGATAGATAGACCAATAGATATATAGACCAATAGATAGATAGATAGATCAATAGACATAGACATATTGATAGATTAAATGATAAGATAGATAGATAGATTAGATTGATTGATTGATAAACATATAGATAGATAAATAAATAGAAAGATAGATAAAAAGATGAATAAATATATAGATAGATATATAGATAGACAGATCAATAGATAAACTGATAGATAGATAGGTAGACTAATTGACCGTAGTAAAGTTAAATAGTTAGATAGATAGACAAATAGATTGACAGAGAGAACGATAGATTAATTATTAGTAAGATAGTGAATTAGATAGATATACAGATAGATTATTAGTTAGTTAGTAAATTAGATTAATAGAAAGATAAACAGATTGATATATAGACAAAATGATAGATTGAAAGATAGAAAAATAGATACATATATAGATAGATAAATATACAAATATAAAGTTATACATATAGATAGATATATAGATAGAATGATAGATAAATAGATAGATATATAGATAAAGAGATAGACATATAGATAGTTATACAAATATATATATAGACATAGATATAGATACATAGACTATTAGATAAATATATAGATAGATAGATTGTTAGATAGGAAGATGGATAAATAGATAGACAGACAGACAGATATATATATAAACATTTGGACATATAGATAGAAAGATATATGGATAAACATATCGATAGATAGATAGACATATAGACAAATAGATTGATATACAAATAAATAGATATACATAATGATAGATGGATATATATATATATATATATATATAGATTTATGGATAGATAGATCAATAGAAAAACATTTAAATAGTTAGACAAATTGACAAATAGATAGTAACATAGATTGATATATAGACATATAGTCATATAAAGAAATAGATAGATAGATAGATAGATAGGCATATAAATATATAGACCAATAAATAGATAATAGATAGACATTATACAAATAGATAGATAGATAGATAGATAGAAACTAAAATATATAGACATATAGACATATAGACATTTAGAAAGATAGAAATAAAAATAGATTGACATGTTGACAGATAGAATGATCCATAGATAGATTGATTGATAAAAAGGTATATAAATAGATAGCTAGATAAACATATAGATATTCAGAAAAATAGATAGATAGACACATAAACATGTATATAGATGGTCTGATAGATAGACTAATAGACTGATAGATAAATAGATAGTTCTATAGTTAGATAGATATATAGATAGATAGATAAATATATAGATAGATAGGTAGAATTTACATATAAAAAGATAGACAAATAGTTAGATAGATTGATGGAAAAATAAATAGATATATAGATAAACATATAGATAAATAGGAAAATAGATAGATAGAAAGAATGATAGATAGATAGTTAGGAAAATAGATCGATAGAAAGAATGATAGATAGATAGTTAGGAAAATAGATCGATAGAAAGAATGATAGATAGATAGATATATAGATAGATATATACATAGATAGAACAATATAAAGATAGATACTTAAATATATAGATAGATTTGACTTATAAACTAATAGACTATTAGACTAATAGATATTCAGATAATTATATAGATAAATAGATATTTGGATACACAAATAGATAGTTAGATAAACATTTAAATAGATAGATAGATATATAGACAAATAGATTGATTGATTGACATATAGACTAATAAACTAATAAATAAAAAATAGTTAGATAGTTAGACAGATAGATAGATAGATCAAAAGATAGATAGTTACATAGATAGATAGATTGACACATACAAATATACAAATAGATAAAATGATAGATAAACAGATATATATATATATATATAGCTAGATAGATTGTTAGATAGATAGACAGGTAGATAGATATATAGATAGATAGGTAGATCAACATATAGATAGATAGACACATAGATAGATAGATAGTTAGTTAGTTAAATAGATTAATAGATACATTGTCATATTGATATATTGATAGGTAGATAGACAAATAGCCATTTGGAAGATAGGTAGATATATACATCGATATATAGATATATAGATATATATACAAATATATAGATAAATTGATAGACATAAATAATTAGATAAATAAACAAATAGATAGAAAAAATATATATACGTAAATATATAGACAAATAGATAATAGATAGATAGATAGACATATAGACAGATAGATAGATAGAAAAATAGACTAAATAGATAGATATATAGATAGACAGATAAATATATTGATAGACAAAAAGATAGATAGAGAGATAGAAAGACAGATAGAAAGAGAGATATATAGATAGCTAGATAGTTTTATTGATTAAAATATAAACAAAAAGATAGATAGATAGATGGAAAAATAGATATAGAGATAGATAGACAAAAAGTTAGATAGATAGATAAATATATATATATAGAAAGATAGATAGAAAGATAAATCACAGATATATGGATAGATAGAAAGATAACTAACAGATATATGGATAGATAGATATATAGATAGATAGATTAATAGATAGATAGATATATTGATATATAAATAGGCAGATAGAAAAACATACAAATAGACAAACAGACAGAGAGAAAACTAGATTGATGTCTATAAAAAAAGATAGACTAATAGATTAATAGGCATTTATTGAGATAGATAGATAGTTAGTTAGACAGACAAACAA
>JAREIK010003375.1:0-116881 GCA_029783825.1 Sapria himalayana | reverse complement strand
TATTTGTCTTTCTTTTATCTATCAATTTATTTATATATTTATCTATCATCATTTTTTCGATTCTATATTTGTCTATATGTCTAGATATATATGTCTATCATTCTAACCAATGTGTCTACTATCATTATGTCTATATATCTATGATTCTATCTGTCTATCAATCATTTATCTATCTATCTATCATTCTTTTTATCTATCTGCCTATCTGTCTATCTATCAATCTGTCAATCTTTATATTTTTCTATCTTTTTATCGATCTATCTTTCTATCTATCTATCATTTCTTTCTATCTATAATCCATCTATTTATCTATCTATTATGATATAAAATCTATATATCTATTTGTGTCTATCTATATATCTATCTATCTGTCTGTCTGTCGATATATCTATATATCTATATATCTATCTGTATGTATATCATCTGTATGTATATCTATCTTTTAGTCTTTTATCGATCTATCTATTTTTATATCTATCTATCTACATTTCCTTCTATCTATCTATCTGTGTATTTGATTATCTATATGTCTATCTATCTATATGTCTATCTATCAATCTATCTATTTTCCTATCTATTTATCTATATATTATGTATATCTATATATATATAATATATATATATATCTATCTATCTATTTATCTATTTATCTATATATTTATGTGTATATCTATTTATCTCTCTATCTATCGACAATTATTTTGTCAATTTATATATCATCTCTCTCTATAAGCCTTTTTGTTTATATTTCTATATCTCTTTATGTCTATCTATCTATCTATTTGACTATTAGTTTATCTTTCTATATCTATATATGTCTTTCTTTATCTATATGTGTATATCTATCTATCTATTTGTCTATCTATCAATCAGTCAATCTGTCTATCTATATATCTATATATTTATATATCTAATATATATATATATCTATATATATTTTATGTGATTTATTCTATCTATCTATCTATCTATTTGTGTATATATCTATCTATTTGTATATCTTGTTTATATTTTTATCTTTCTATTTGTTATATCTATCTATCTATTTATCTATTGTCTATCTATCTATTTGTCTGTGTATATTTATCTAGCCATCCAATCTATCTAGTATTCTATCTATCTATATGTCGATTTGTATATCTATATGTTAGTCAAATTGTCCATCTCTCTATTAGTCTATATAGTTTTTGTCTATCAATCATTTTGACAACCTCTCTATCTATTTAACCTAATATCTAAATATCTATCTATCTGTAATCTATCTATTTCTATGTCAAGCTATCCATCTGTCTATCTATCTATCTAAATGTCTATCTATCAAACTATTTAAGATTTTATATGACTTATCTACATCTATATTTATCTTTCAATCTGTATATCGAATCAATCATATACTTTATATTTGTTTATTTGTCAATTTGTCTAACTTTCTATCTGTCTATCAATCTATTTGTCTATTTATCTATCAATCTATTTCCCTATCATTCTATTTGCCTATATTACTATCTAACTAACTATCTATCTGTCTATCTATAGGTATATATATATTATTTATTTATCTATCTATCTATTTGTCTATCTCTCTATTTTCAATCTATTTATCATTCTATTTGTTTATCTCTTTATTTGTGTATCTATCTATCATCTAACTACCAATCTGGCTATATGTCTATTTGCCTATTTTTTAATTATCTATTTGTCTATCTATATAAATGTTTCTCTGTCTAAATGTCTATCTATTTATCTACCTACCTATCTATCTATCTACCTATCTATCTATTAATATGTTAATCTATCTCAAATACTTTTTATCTGTCTAACTATCTAACAATATTTATATCTATTAGTCATTAGTCATTTAGCCTATAAGTCTTTCTATCTATTTCTCTATCTATCTATCTATCTCTCTATCTATCTATCTATCTTTTTGTCTATCTTTCTATCTATTTATCTATCTAACTAGATATCATTCTATCTATCTGTTTATCTATATGTCTATTTATTAATCTATCTATTTATCTATATATCTATTTATTTATCGATCTATTTATCTATATATCTATCTATCTATCTATCTATCTCTGTATCTTTCTTTTTATATATCTAGATATCTATCTATCTATATATCTATCACTTTACATGTATGGCTATCAGTATATCTATTTATCTATCTATCTATCAATTTTTCAATCCGACTATCTATATATCTATTATAGATATATATCTATATCTATCTATCTGTCTAACTTTATAAACACCTATCTAACTAATTATCTATAAATCTATCTATCTCTCTATTTATCAAAATACCTATCTATTTATCTATCTATTTGTCAAATAACTATTTTTATATCTGTCTAAATGTCTATATATCTATAAGTCTATCTGTCCAAATGTATATCTATTTATTTATCTGTCTATTAGTTTATCTTTTTTTATATCAATCTATCAATAAATTATTCCTTTCTATCTATATTTTTATTTCTCAGTATATTAGTCTATTAGCCTATCCGGCTTTCTATCTATCTCTCTATCTAACTATATATCTGTCTATTTATTTATCTATTTATCTATCTATCTATCGGTATATCTTTCTATCTGTCTATCATCTATCTTTCTATCTATCTATCTATCTATATGTCAATCTATCTATCTATATATCTTTCTATATGTCTATCTATATATCTATCTAATTGTCTATCTGTCTATCTAGTCTATCTATCTTTTTATCTATCTATCTATCTATTTATCTATATGTTCATCTGTATATATATCTATCTATCTATCTAAATTTATATTTGTCTATCTATATATCAATTTGTCAAAATGTCTAACTATCAAACTATCTATCTATCTATTTGGCTATGTATTCTTTCTCAAACTATTTAATTATCTATTAGTCTAACTACCTATTTCTCTATTTGTCTATCTATCTATTTATGTGTCTATGTGTTTATATATCTATCTTGTAATTTGTCTATCTATCTAGTTATATATCTATCTGTATGTATATCTATCTTTTAGTCTTTTTATCGATCTATCTATTTTTATATCTATCTATCTACATTTCCTTCTATCTATCTATCTGTGTATTTGATTATCTATATGTCTATCTATCTATATGTCTATCTATCAATCAATCTATTTTCCTATCTATTTATCTATCTATATGTATGTGTGTGTGTGTGTGTGTGTGTATATATATATATATATATATATATATATATATATCTGATCTATTTATCTATTTAACTATCTATTTATGTGTATATCTATTTATATCTCTATCTATCGACAATTAATTTGTCAATTTATATATCTATCTCTCTATATATGCCTTTTTGTTAATCTTTCTATATCTCTTTATGTCTATCTATCTATCTATTTGACTATTAGTCTATCTTTCTATATCAATATATGTCTTTCTTTATATATATGTGTATATCTATCTATCTATTTATTTGTCTATCTATCAATCAGTCAATCTGTCTATCTATATATCTATATATCTATATATCTATATATATTTTATGCTATTTATCTATCTATCTATCTGTGTATATATCTATCTATTTGTAAATCTTTTTATCTTTCTATTTGTATATCTATCTATTTATCTATTTGTCTATCTATCTATTTGTCTGTGTATATTTATTTATCCATCAATCTAGTCTAGTATTCTATCTATCTATATGTCTATTTGTATATCTATATGTAAGTCAAATTGTCCATCTATCTATTAGTATATATATGTTTTTTTCTCTCAATCATTTTGACAACCTCTCTATCTATTTAACTAAATATCTAAATATCTATCTATCTGTATATCTATCTATTTCTATGTCAAGTTATCCATCTATCTATCTAAATGTCTATCTATCAAACTATTTAACATTTTATATGTTTATCTACTTCTATATTTATCTTTCAATCTGTATATTGATCAATCAATATACTTTATATTTGTTTATTTGTCAATTTGTCTAACTTTCTATCTGTCTATCTATCTATTTGTCTATTTATCTAACTATCAATCTATTTTCCTATCAATCTATTTGCCTATATTACTATCTAACTAACTATCTATCTGTCTATCTATAGGTTTATATATATATATATATATATATATATATATATATTATATTATATTATTTATTTATTTATTTATTTATTTATTTATCTATCTATTTATCTATTTGTCTATCTCTCTATTTTCAATCTATTTATCATTCAATTTGTTTATCTCTTTATTTGTGTATCTATCTATCAATCTAACTACCAATCTGGCTATATGTCTTTTTGCCTATTTTTTTAATTATCTATTTGTCTATCTATATAAATGTTTATCTGTCTAAATGTCTATCTATTTATCTACCTACCTATCTATCTATCTACCTATCTATCTATCAATATGTTAATCTATCTCTAAAACTTTTTATCTGTCTAACTATCTAACTATATTTATATCTATTAGTCATTAGTCATTTAGCCTATAAGTCTTTCTATTTATTTATCTATCTGTTTATCTATCTATATATCTACTTATTAATCTATTTATCTATTTATCTATATATCTATTTATTTATCGATCTATTTATCTATATATCTATCTATCTATCTCTATATCTTTCTTTTTATATATCTAGATATCTATCTATCTATATATCTATCTCTTTGTATGTATAGCTATCAGTATATCTATTTATCTATCTATATATCTATCAATTTTTCAATCTGACTATCTAAATATCTATTATATATATATATATATATATATCTATTTGTCTAACTTTATAACTACCTATCTAACTAACTATCTATAAATCTATCTATCTTTCTATTTATCAAAATACCTATCTATTTAACTATCTATTTGTCAAATAACTATTTTTCTATTTGTCTAAATGTCTATATATCTATAAGGCTATCTGTCCAAATGTATATCTATCTATTTATCTGTCTATTAGTTTATCTATTTTTATATCAATCTATCAATATATTATTTCTTTCTATCTATATTTTTATGTCTCAGTATATTAGTCTATTAGCTTATCAGGCTTTCTATCTATCTCTCTATCTAACTATATATCTGTCTATCTATCTATCTATTTATCTATCTAACTATCGGTATATCTTTCTATCTGTCTATCATCTATCTTTCTATCTATCTCTCTATCTATCTATATGTCAATCTATCTATCTGTATATCTTTCTATATGTATATATATATCTATCTAATATTCTATCTGTCTATTTGTCTATCTATCTTTTTATCTATCTATTTATCTATTTGTCCATCTGTATATATATATCTATCAATCTATCTAAATTTATATTTGTCTATCTATATATCAATTTCTCAAAATGTCTATCTATCAAACTATCTATCTATCTATCTATTTGGCTATGTATTATTTCTCAAACTATTTATTTATCTATTAGTCTAACTACCTATTTCTCTATTTGTCTATCTATCTATTTATGTGTCTATGTGTTTATATATCTATCTTGTAGTCTATCTATCTATCTCGTTATCTATCTATATATCTATTTAACTATCTACCTATATATTTTTCTATCTATCTATTAGTCTATCTGTCTATTTGTCAATTTATCTTTCTGTCAATCTATCTATCTATCTTTCCATCAATCTGTCTATCTATCTTAATGTTTATCTTTTTATCTTTTTATCTGTCTATATTTTTATTATTCTATTTGTCTATGTGTCTTTTTATTTATTATTATATCACTCTATGTGTCTATTTGTTTATCTAACTATCTATCTATATATTTTTCTAACTATCTATGTATATATATGTCTTTCTATTTATCTATCTGTTTGTCTAGTTATCTATCAATCAATCAATCTATCTATCTATCTACCTAGCTATCTATCTATTTATCTCTCTATATGTATATCTGTATATCTATCTATTAATATTTTTATTTGTGTATCTATCTATATATTTGTCTATATGTCAATCTATCGATCTATTTATATGAGTAACTTTCTAATTATCTATTACTCAAAATCACTATCTGTCTAACTATCTAATTGTCTTAATTGATATTAGTCTATCAATCAATTTGTCTATTTGTCTATCTGTCTGTCAATATGTTTGCCTATCTGTCTATCTATCTATTTTTTTATCTAACTATCTTTCATTCTGTCTATATGTCTATCAATATATGTATCTATTTGTCTATCTATTATATGTCTATCTATCTATATATTTATCTATCTATTTATCTATATATCTTACTCTTAGTCTATCTAGTTATCTTTCTATTTGGCTATGTATCTATCTAACTAGATGTCTATCATTATATTTATCTATTTGTCTATATATCTATCTGTCTGTCTGTGTGTCTATTTGTCTATCTATTTCTCAATCTATCAATCAATCTATCTATCTATCTATCTACTTATATCAATTAGCTTATCAATCCATATGTATATTAATCTATCTGTTTGTCAGTCTATCTATCTATGTGTCTATTTCCCTATATGTATATATGTGTCTCTACCTATTTATCTGACTAACTATCTAATTATCTTTTTGTATATCATCCTATGAGTCAATCTATCTATATGTAAATCTATATATCTATCTATCTTTCTTTTTTACTCTATAACTATTAATCTATCTATCTATTTATCTATCTAACTAACTATCTATCTCTATATCTATCTATCTATATATTTGTCTATCTTTCTATATGTATCTTTATCTATCTATATATCTATGTGTCAATATATCTATGTATCAATCTATCGATTTATCTCTTTGCCTATGTGTTTAATTTTTTATCTGTCTATCTATCTATTAGTCTACCTCTATCTCTATCTAGTTGTCTAATAGTCTATCACTCTAATAATTAATATCCAATTTGGCTATCTATATATCTCTCTGTCTATTTGCCTATCTATATATCTGTCTATTTGTCTATCTCCTTGTATATCTATCTGTCTATATATCTTTATATCTTTATGTCTATCTATTTGTCTATCATTTATCTATCTATTTATTTATCTATTTATCTATCTGTCTATCTATCTATCTGTCTGTCTATCTATCTGTCTATCTATCTATCTATTTGGATGTCTATCTATCTGTCTATCTATCTATATGTCTATCTGCCAATCTATGTGTATATATATATATATATATATATATATATATATATATGTATATCTATCTATCTGACTATATATTTTCAATCTATCTATATATATCTGTCTGTATATTTCTCTATCTATATGTCTATCTATCTGTGTGTCAATCTGTCTATCTTTATATCTAATTATCTAGATTTTTATTTTTATGTCTATATATTTGTGTTTCTATCTTTCTATCTTTCTATTTGTCTAATTGTCAATCTGTTTATCTATGTATCTATAAATAAATTTATTATCTATCTATCTATCGATGACTATATATATATCTAAATATCTATATTTTTAATTATCTATATATTTATTTATCTATATATCTATTAACTATTTATTCATCTATCTATCCATCTCTCTCTCTATCTGTCTAATTATATATTTGTCTATCTTGTTTATTTAACTATCTATCTATCTATTTATCTATATCATATCTATCTATCTATCTCTTTAGCTATCTGTATATTTGTCTCTATGTCTATCAATTTGTCTATTTGTCTCTTAATTTATATATTTCTCTTTTTATCTAATTATGTGTGTGTGTGTGTGTGTGTATCTTTCTATCTATCTATTAGCTACAGAAAAATCCCTTGCTAAAAAAACAAATACCCTAGCTAAATTAGCAAGATAAATGAGATATTCTGTCGATAAACAAAAATAACCACAGATGATTCCCTAGCTAAATGCTGATCTATAAATTTTAGCAAAGGATATAGTCTCTAGCTAAATAAATTTAGCGATGGATAATCCGTCGCTAATTTTTTTATATTTCCCTAGCCAAATTAGATGGGGAAAATTCCCTAGCTACTTTAGAAAGGGATTTTCCCTTGCTAATTTAGCAAGGAATTTTTCCCAAACAATTTTAATTTCAAAAATAATTTTAGAATTTAATTTATTTTAAAATTTTTTAATTAAATATTTTAATATTATTATATCAAATTGAATAAAAATTTAAACTATAAATAATTTATAATAAACAAAGAATAAAATCATTTAATTTCTTAATCAAATTCAATATTTTACATAATTGAAACAAAAAAATAAAAAACTTTTATTTCATCTTATTCATCAATATATCTACTGACAGTGCATAAATAATAATATATCCATTTTTTGACGCTGCTTTCTCTCCATCTGCTCCTCCAATCATCATTTTTCTATTGCGACAATGCTATTTGAGTCATTGCACTTAATGTTTAGTGAAAAATCCCAACACTTATGAAAGCTTTGTATGAGGAACAATGCGGTATCATATCAGTAAGAAATTTAAACAACTCAGTCAAATTATAAAAAAGTTATGTTTTGATACATATATAATCCTCTAGTATATATGTAAATATATACTAGTATTTCTCTCGTAAATATATTACTGTAGTATATGTACATAAAAATAACAGCATTATGTGTACATATAAACTGAGTACAAATATACTCAGTATATATGTACATAAAATACTATAGTATTATATGTACATTTATACTAAATTTTTTTGTACGTATATATCTCATTTGATGTTGTTGATGTTGCACCCGCTGCCGCTCCTGTTGCTGCTACCTTTGTCGCTATCGCTGCCAATACCACTTCTAATGTCGTCGCTGCCACTACTGCCTTTGCTGCCACCGCCGCCGCCGCTGCTACCTCAGTACGGCCACCTCTACTGTTACTTCCGGTGATGCTGCTTCTTTCGATGCAGCCGCTTCTGCCGCCACTGCCACCATCGCTTCGGGTGCAACCACTGCTACTGCCACTTCCGCCGCTGCCGCTGCCGCTGCCTTTGATGCCACCACTCTCACCTTGCCACTGCTATAACCACTGCTGCCCCCCCCCCCCCCTACTGCCACCGCCACCACTATCGCCACTACCGCTTCTGCTGCAGCCGCTGTCGCCGCCACCATTATCACTGATACTGCTACTGATATTAGGTTTTTACAGACCTATAATAGGCTAAAATTCTCCCCAAAAAATTCGAAGACACACAAACATTTTCACAGATATATAGAAATAGTTATTATAGATATGAACAAACACAAATTAAAATTGATTGTCATACAGCTTTAACTAAAATTTAATTAAATAGTTTAATCTTTTTATATTAAATTTAATAAACAAAAACTATAAAAGAAAATTTTAAATTAAACAAAAAAATTCATTTAATAACTTATTCTAATACAATATTTTAAATAACTAAAAAAATTTTATTACATCTTAGTTATCATTGTATCTACTGACTATGCATAAAGTATAATCTATCAATGCATTGGCGTTGCTTTCTCTCCCTCTGCTCTTCCGATCACCAACTTTTCATTGCAAAAAATGATGTCCGAGTCACGGAGCTTCATGTCTGTTGAAAAATCCCTTCACTTATACAAGCTTCGTATGGGAAACAATGCGGTACCACATCTGTAAGAAATTTAAACCACTAAATAAAATCAAAATAAATTAAAAAAAATGATATTTTGATAAATACATATTACTGCAGCAAAAATATACATATATACTAGCATTTCACTCGTACATATATTACTGCAGTATTTGTACATATAAATTGTAGTATTATGCATATATATATACTTAGTATATATGTACATTAAATAATGTAGAATTATATGTACGTATATACTAACAATATACGTACGTATATACCACAAATTTTGTCGTTCCTACTGCTCCTACTGCCGCTGCCGCCCTTGCCACGGCTACAGCGGCCACCGTGGTAGCTGTCAGTGCTGCCATCATTGCTGGTGCAGCCACCCTACGGCTGCTACCAGTGTTGGTTCCACTATCGCCAATCCTGCCAATACCATTGCTACCGTTGCTGCCACTATTGCCGCTGCTGCCGCCGATGCCGATGCTGCCTCTGTTGCTACCTCTACCTCCCCTACCTCCACTGATGGCTCTGCTATTGTTGCTGGCGCTGCTACCGTTGCTGCCGCAGCTACCGCTACTGATAAAAGGCTTTTACATTCCAAGAATAGGATAAAACTCAACCAAAAAATTCAGAGAAACACAAACATTTTCACATATATATATAAACACTTAATATAGACATGAACAAACAAAAATTAAAGTTGATTGTCATACAGTTTAAACAAAAAATTAATTAAATAATTTAATATTTTTAAATTAAATTTTATAAAAGCAAAAATAATAAATGAAACTTTAATATCAAACAAAAAAATTATTTAATAACGTATTCTAATACAATATTTTAAATAACTAAAACAAAAAAATTACAAAAAATATATTACATCTTATTAATCAATGTATCTACCGACTGTGCATAAAGTATAATCTATCAATGCATTGACATTGCTTTCTCTTCCTCTGCTCCTCCGATCACCAACTTTCCACTACAAACATGCGTCTGAATCATGGTGCATCATGTTTGTCGAAATATATATTCACTTATACAAGCTTTGTATGGGAAACAATTTGGTACCATAAATATACGGAATTTAAACCACCAAATCAAATCAAAATAAATAAATAAATGACTATGTTTTGATAAATATATATTACGCAATAAATATGTACATATATACTAGCATTTCACTCGTACATATATTACTATAGTATATGTACATATAAACTATAGTATTTTGCATACATATATACTGAGTAGTATATATACTCAGTATATATGTAAATAAAATACTGTAGTATTATATGTACATATATACTAACTATATACGTACGTATATACCACATTTGTTGCCGTTGCAGCTGCTCTCACTACCATCGTTACTGCTACTACCACTACTGAAAATATGCTTTTACATACCTATAATAGGCTAAAACTCTACCCAAAAAATTCAGAGACACAAAAACATATTCACAGATATATAAAAATAGATATTATAGACATAAACAAACACAAATTAAATTTGATTATCTTACAGCTTCAAAAAAATACAAAAGATATCCAGCAATAATGTTTAAAGATAAAGAGAGTGCAAAAATAAAATATTTTAAGAATAATAAAGATAAGATAAGCTAGCCCTCTTTTTTATAAAGATGAAATCGGTAAAATGTGGGACCCATGCATTGGAAGGACCGTGGTAATGTATGAATGCTTTGAATCAGAATTTTTTATTTTGTCTCACGTATTGTGTCCTACAAAGATTCATAATTGGGTTAATTGGAAAAGCTAAGAATAAAAACATAATAAAAAAAATTAAAAAATGCAAAAAATAACATAATTATTGGCTACACATGGAAAAAAATAAATAACAGTTCAGAAATAATTCTCATATTCAATCATCCTCATTATTTGTACGGAATGCTAGCCTCTCCTGGGAGGTTTTAAAGCTAGATCTCGAAATGCTATATGTTGTGCTAATGCCGCTAACTATGACTCCATATAGGACATCTATTGTCCTGTGAGGTTTTACAACTGGATCTTGGAATGCTATTTGTTGCACCAATGCCACTATGATTCAAATATGACATCTACTGTTGCATTACAATCTTAATTCTTTTCATCTTATCATTCATTTATTTAATTTCTTACTATTCTTCCATCAAATTAGTATATTGTACATTCTTCTATTCTTTAATTTCATATATTTCTTTCTTTAAATGAGATATATGCTCATCCTTCTATTCTTTAATTTCATATATTTTTTACTTCAAATGAGATAACTACTCATCCTTCTTTTTCATTTCGGTCTCCATAACTACAATACGTTCATTTGTTTCCATTACTTGTTGTCTGACCGCCTCATCGACCATTGCCGAGATAGATAAATTAGAAGCACGAATGCTACAACAAAATGCCACTCACTTCGAGCTGATTCCATACACACGTTGTTTCTTACGACCTCCTATGGTCTCTAAATAAATAGGATCATAGTCACTTGGTTGAAGATCCATAGAACCCTTAACTTGTTGATGAGCAGCTATCACACGTTCCTCCATTAGGTCCCAAGATAAAATAAAGAAAAAAATAATTCTAGATATACAAAAATAAAATAAATATGTTGCAATCCAAACAATTTTCAAAATTTACTATAGTATTATAAAATTTTATTAATATAACAAGTTCTTACTGCAATCATCTGAGATTTGTTGTCAACGAACTGACCATCCACTTTCTTCACATGCATCTTCCTGAAAATCTGATAAAAATTTTGATCCCACCCCAATTCTCCAGCCTAGAATATGTTTTTATTAAGTCATTAAAAAACAAATTATCAAAAAATTTAACAAAATTAATAAAACCATGCAGAGATTTGATTTATTGTACTATTAGGACAACCACTAAATATATAAATGTTTATAATTTTAAAATTGTACGAGATCTCGAGCATGCTCAATGCTCGACTTTAACCCTCCTGTGTGTCAACAAATTCTTATACCTAGTCTAGCACCCTCACTTCGTTGATTTTTACTGGCAATATCTGATTTTTTCATCACATCTAAATCCTCCCAATACATAAGTCACTCGAACCAGTCATCCTTGGATATAAAATCAGGTCTTTCTTTCATATTCTTCAATTTATGCACAAAATCAGAATATCATTAAGCAGCTTTGATCTCCCATAATGACTTTATCTTTCCATCAAATTTAGGTGCCCATGTGCACTAATTCAATATATAGAAAATCAAAAAAGAATTTATATTAACAACAAGAACATAATTATTTATTGCTTCAATAATACCAACATAATAGATAAGTAATTTGATTATTATTTTTCAATACTTTTGTTTTGTTATTTTTACCTGAAAATCATTAAAATAAGACGCTTTTGCCAATTCTAAAACTTTCTTCTAGGAATATGATTTAGAATCGACCATTTTCTTGAAAGAATTTGTAATTATAGTCGAATCATAACAATATTAAAAAAACCCACTGCAAGTAACATCAAATTTTTTTTCAAGTCTTTTTTACATATTTCTTTTACCTCTCATCCACAATCTCAATTTCTAACTTTGCACTGACTATAGAGGAAGGCACAACATTTGATGATGCCATTGGTATTGTAAATGGGGAAACAATTCGTGTAAAATTTGGTGTAGAAGATAGATGGATCAAAAGTGTGTGCAGAAAGCACAATCAGTGGTGGGCTTACATCTGATAAAGGTGATAATAGAGATCTCAATTATGGTGATGGTGATAGAAATGGAGATGGTGATTGTGATGTTGAAGTCTGGATATGGTGGCTATGAGATGGTACTGATTCTACAACATAATGTAGCATACTAGATGTATTTTGTTCATTTCTGTGTCCACGTTCACCTCCACCACGACTACATCTTTTAGGCATCATCTACTGTACAAAATAAAACATAGAACAAATAATAGAGATATAATGATGAAGCATGCATTTTATATTAAAACACACAGATAGATTTCAACAAATTATAAAAAGTCTTTTATAGTTTAATATTATAATAAAATTATAATAAATTAATTATCGGCATCACTGTCCTCCTCCAATAGATCTACTGATATTTCGTCTAATTCCGATAGAAAGTTCGAAGTCATCTTCAGATAGAAATTGATCATCTTCAATTTCTATTATGTCACCATTTGAGGCACATAAATTTTTTGGATCTTCATCTACATTCACAGGTTCAATATTATTTATGCCATCTTCCTGGAATGCCAGGTGAAATATCTAAGTCTGCACTTCTTTCTTGTGATATTCGTACTTCAAATTTTGATCATGCTTTGATTTTTCAAATTGCCCACAAATCACTCTTATCACGAGATAAACTCGGATATGTATAAAAATATACTTGAGTAGCTTGAACTACCATAATAAATGGCTCATATCGATTATTTATACATTTATGGTTAACATCCACTAGCTTATAATCCGAATGAATCTTTGTGCCCACATTTCGTGTAGTATCAAACCACTCGCACTTAAATAATACAATCCTATTATTTTCGAGTCCAGGATACTCCAACTCAATAACTTCTTTGAGTCGATCGTAATAATCATTCTTACATGCACTATATCCGGCACCTTTAATGCATACACCACTATTCATATTATTTTAGAAGAACCATGCATGTTTGTTTGAAATTTATATCCATTAACAAAATACCCATGATAGGTTCTCACATATCTAAACGGGCCTTTACTTAGATTCTGAATAAAAATATTTGAATATCCATTTGAAGGATCAATTGCATGTGACATAAATTAAAAAATTGATATTAACAAATAAAAGATAATAATAAATTAAATAATTCAAAAATTTAAAACTTAATAATTCTCACATAATTTTTGAACCAATTCGCAAATTTAATTTCTAGTGTATAATCGACATCATTACTAGAAATTGCTGGTTGTCTATATTTTAACTGCTCAACATAAATACTGCACAAATATAAAAAGAGAAAAAAAATGTATATCAATTTTTAATAATTCCTATTATAGATAAATTAACTATGATTAAACCTATAATCATTTTGTGTATACATACTCAATGTATGGTGCAACCTCATAACAATTAAGTAAAACTTAGCTTTTGGTTGCTTTGTACTTTTCATCTATCATACATCTTTTCATTTCTCTTCCAAATGCTCTTCTAGGGTGCTAGAAGATAGATAGTTTGTCTATAAAATCATCTTCTACCATAACATGACCTTCATAATTCAGCGGCACATTTCTATTCTTTGTATTGACATGATCCTCAAAATAAATAAGAACAAAATGATAATGCTTCTTCTACTAAATATGCTTTGCAAATTTAACTTTTAACATTTTCCTTGTTTCTAACATTCAATTTCAACTTATGAAGATACCTACAACCAAAATGTTAGATTTCAATTTGGTTAAATTACAATATAACTTAAAGTATGAAATCATAAAACACAGTAAATTATATGTATTTACCGCTTAAAAGGATTCATCAACCTGTAAT
This sequence comes from Sapria himalayana, assembly GCA_029783825.1. Lineage (NCBI taxonomy): Eukaryota > Viridiplantae > Streptophyta > Magnoliopsida > Malpighiales > Rafflesiaceae > Sapria > Sapria himalayana. Next base: position 101,831 of record JAREIK010003375.1, on the reverse strand, counting down.
TGCATTGGGCCTGCAATCCTTGCTTCATATGCCAAATGGACTAGCAAATGCTCCATTGAGTCAAAAAAACTCAGTGGGAAAATCTGTTCAAGCTTACAATTAATAAGTTGAATGTCATTCTCCAGCCTCACCATGTCATCTATTTTGATTGTGGTTGCAGTTAGCTATTTGAAAAACAAACTAAGTTCTTTAAGGACCTTCCAAACACTTAGTGGAAGTAAATCACGGAATGCAATTGGGATTAATTTCTACATAAATACATGACAGTCATGACTTTTCATTCCAAATAACTTAAGATTCTTCATATCCATGCATCTACCCATATTTGACACATATCCATCAGAGAATTTAAAATATTTAACCTATTCACATAATATCTATCTTGCCTTCTTATCACGTGTGTACCAAGCTTTAGGAAATTTTTTTGTTTGCTCATATAGTTTCAATTCAAGATGCCGATAGTAATCATTCAGCTCTTGTCTTGATTTTAAAGTGTCTTTTATTTTTACATCTACATTAAAGACAATGTTAAAAATATTGTCAAAAATATTTTTTTCAATATGCATTACATCTAAGTTATGATGAATTAAATTGGACTTCCAACAAGGCAAGTCCCAAAATATACTACGTTTCCTCCAGCCAAATAAATTGCCTATTGGTCCATTACTTCTAGTAGCATCCTTTTCAGTTACCTTCTTCAAACTCAAGCTATGAATCTCTGTAATAATAGCATCTCCTGAATGAACTACTAGTGCAACTGTCATCACAAGTTTATTTTTTAGAAATACAGTTCTATTTCTTCTAAATGAATGATTTGTAGGTAGAAACTTACGATGATTATCAAACTATGATTATTTACCACTAAATTTGAGGGTAAATGCATCAGAATTTTTCATGCAATACGGGCATGCAAATCGTCCTACAGTACTCCACCCAGTCAACATTGAATATGTAGGAAAGTCACTTATCATCCACATAAGAGCTGCCCGCATAATGAAATTTTGCTTTTTTGAGATATCATACGTATTCACGCCAACATCTCATAAATGATTTAACTCTACAATAAGAGGCTGTAAGAAAACATTCAACATGTCTTTCAAATTCTTTGCCCTTGGAACCAATATTGACAAAAACATATATTGCTCATTCAAACACAACCATGGAGGCAAGTTATAAGGCATCACTATCACTAGCCATGATGAATACTATTGTCCAGATTGCCTAAATGGCTGAAATCCATCATTGTAGAGACCGAATCTCATATTTCAACTTTCTGCTACAAAATCTTGATGTATATAATAAAAATTATTCCAAGCAGGTAAATCAGATGGCTGACACGTTACCCCTTCTTCAACCTCATGCTAAGAATGCCACCTCATTTCATTTGCTGTAGTATTTGAAGCATATAGTCTCTATAATTGATGAATTAATGGAAAATAATACATCATCTCAAAGACAACCTTCAATTTTAGTCGGGTATCTACAACATGAGGTGCCTTCCTAAATTGAGGATGGTCACAAAACTTACAGCTAATTAAATCACTATCACCGCCCCAATATAACATGCATCCATTTAAACAACAATCAATTTTTTCCACTGGTAGACCCATTCCTCGTAGTAACTTCTTAGTGTTGTAAAAGTTGTTAGTGATCAAATTATTATCCAAAACAATCTTTTTCATCAGTTTTATCACCTGATCAAATAATTTCTCAGACATATGATTTTCTGAGTTAGTGCTCATTAGTTGAGCCTCAAGTGACAATTGCGAATGTGTTTTACAACTAGGCCACAACTATTTATCTGTAGCTTTAAGCATTTCTTAAAATTTCTAAGCTTTAGGATTAGGCGATTCATCTATGTAATTTATATTGAAGCCAGCACCAGTAGCTTCTGTGATCATTCTATGGTATCTGTTTGATGATTCTTCACGACAAGCAAATGATTCAATACCCTCATTTAGTTCAATATTCAGAGTCATTGTACTTTCCCCATGATAAATCCAAACAAAATAATTTGGCACAGAGCCATATTTGGCCAAATTATATCTTATAATGTTAGCATCATGAAAAAGAATATAGAGAATAAATAGACAAAAATATTGATTGATTGAAAGAAAATTAGAGATTCAGAAAGATAGATTGATAGATAAACAAATAGATTGACATATATATAGATAGATAGATAGATTGAAAAATAGAAAGACAAATAGATAGAGAAGCTGATAGAGAGATAAATAGAGAAACAAATAGATAGGAAGCTAGATAGATAGATAGATAGAAAGATAGTTAGGGAGATAGATAGATTGATATATCTTCAAATAGATAGTTAGGTATATAGATAGAAAGATAGATAGATACACATATAGATAGATAAATAAATAGACTTATAGAGAGATAGATGCTCAAATTGATAAACAGATTGATAAAGACATAGATTGAGAGATAGATTGACATATAGATGGACAAATAAACATATATATAGCAAGATAGATAGATAGCTATAAAGATATATATACAGATTGATAGACATATTAATTGATAGATTGTTAGATATATAGATTTAAAAATAGATAGATAGATTGATATATTGATAGATCTATACCCATATAAATTGGTAGATAAATAAACAAATAGATAAATAGATAGATAGATAGATAAACAGATAGATAGATATAAAGATAGAAAAATAATTAGACATATAGAATGATAGATAGATAGACTAATAGATAGATTGATTGAAAGATAGTTAGAAAGATAGATAGGCACATATATGTGCATATTGATAGGCAGATCAATAGATAGATAGAAAGAGATATAGAAAGATAGATTGATAGACGTGTAGATAGATGGAAAGATAGAAGTATAGATAGACTTATAGATAGATGGATGGATAGATAGAGAGATAGATGTATGGATCGATAGATAATTAGATAGATAGATAGATAAAATTATAGATATACAAATAGATAAATAAATATTCAAGTTGATAGACAGATTGATAGATACATTGATAGATAGATTGATAGACAGATTAATAGATATATTTATAGATAGATAGAAAATTTAATAGACAAATAGTTAGATAGATAGATTGGTAGATATAATGATTGACAAATAGATAGATAGACTAATTTATAGACAGATAGATGGATAAATAGATAGATAGATTGATAATAGACAAATAGATCGATAAATAGATAGATAGATAAATAGATAGACAGATAGATAGATAGAAGGATAGATTAAAGGATAGATAGATATATATATATATATATATAGTTACACATATATATAGACAAATAGATATAAATAGATGGGTAGATAGAAAGCTAGATATTTAGATAGATAGACATATAGATATACTGATAGATAGATACATAAACAAACAAATAGATATATATATATATATATATATATAGTTAAATAGAAAATTAGAAAGATAGTTGGACATATAGATAGAAAAATAGATAGACATAAAAATTTACAAATAGATAGACAAATAAAAAGATAAAAAAATTGAGAGATAGATATATAAATTAATAGATAGATAGTTAGATAGATAGATAAATTGATAGATAGATAGATAGATAGATAAATTGATAGATAGATAGATAGATAGATAAATTGATTGATAGATTGATAGATAGATTTATTGATTTATAGAATGATAGATAGAGAGACAAATAGTTATATAGCTAGATTGATTGATTGATAAAAAGATATATATATGATATACAGATAGATAGATAGACAAATAGATAGAGAGATTGATAAATAGATAGAGAGATTGATAAATAGATAGATAGACATATATATAGATTAATAGATAGATATATAGATAGACAAACATATAGATTATTACAAGAAAATGTCTGTTTAGCTTGTAAAATTTAGCAGGGGAATTATCCCTAGCTAATTCACGAGGGATTTTCTAGGGAATAGCAAAAGATTTTTAATATTACCTTGAATTACAAATTTCTGATGGAAATCTGATAGATTAGTGATAGAAACTTTTGATTAAAAATTGTCCTTGGTTAATATTGTCGTAGATTTTTATGCAAAGAATTGCAGAAATTTTAGCAATGGCTTTAGGGACGTATTATCCCTAGCTAATTAGATCGAGAAAAATTCAACGCTAAATAATTATATTAGTTTTTTTATGATTTTATATTTAATTATAAGTGATTATTCCTTAAATGATAATTTTCACAAAATATATGCATTTATCTAGAGATTTTTGCCTAGCTATTTGGGCTGGTGATAATTTCTATCGCTAATCTTCAAAGATTTAATTTTTTTAACATTTTATTTGTTTTAATATTTTGTGTAATTTTGAATATTAAAAGTATGTCATGGTCTATAATTGAGCGATCCTTGAAAGATACATTCTCCTCATATCATTATAAAAATAGGATATTTTAAATAAATAATTTCAAATATATATAAATACAAAAAATATTTACATTAATAAAGACTAGAATAACTATTTAATGATTATAAAATTTTTGAAAAAGTATACATATAATTTTTGTAAAATTTTTAATTATGAAATTTAAATATTTGTTTAAAAAACATTAAATAATTAATTCTATAATTATAATAAATTGTAAGATATTTTAAAAAATAAATGAATATAAATTAAAATTTCTTTTAATAAAAAGCTCAAATAATTTATTATATGATTAAATAAAAGATATTTACAAAAATATTTGAATTAACGAATACACTAGTAAATATTAATATTATTTAAAGTTAAAAAAAATATTTTCTTTGATTATAGAAAACTTTTTAAAATATAATTACTAAAAAATTTCAAAATTTTGAATTATAAACAAAAATAAAATTTTTTATAAAATTTAAAAAAACATAAATTGATATTTAAAGATAAATACATTGATATTTGCTCCTACTAAAATTTATAAGAATTAAACAATTGAGTAGAATTTTTACTTTTAGCTTTTAATATTCTGCCTTTATTAAAATAATAAATATAACATTTTTTTAATAATCTTTTCACTATAAGTAATTTTTAGAATTTTATAAATTTTAAATTATGTAATATAATATGAAATTTTAAGCCTTTAAAATTTTTTCATATTATCTTTATAAAAATTAATATGAATTCTTAAAAATTTAATAACATAAAATATATATATTTATAGTTTTAACATAAAGAGTATTTTAACTTTTAGGAGAGTGGCTTAAAGACCAATCATATTTTCATGTGTCTTGCAATATGAAGTTTGTAAATTTTGAAGTCATTTGATTTTTCTTTCTAGTTATAAGGTGATACATTTATTTTTTGAATTTATTTATATATTCATTTTTTTATTAATTTGATAATTAAAAATTATAAGATGTTTGTTTTCATTTGTACCTTGCTACATGAAAATAAACTTGTTGAAAATATTTTGATAATGATAAAAATATGAGTTTTTATGTATTTAATATATTTATTGTTTATTTAATGTTTTGAAAATGAAAAATTAAATTATTTTGGGAATTTTAAAATTTCAAAACATTATAGTTCTGTGTTCACTTGTTTTCGAGACTATAGTGACGACTCTAACATGCATTAAACTCCTCCGCAGTTTGCTTCTCTCTTTTTACATGAATACATCATAACTTATTTGTAGAGTAAGCGAGAATTCCTTCATCTATGAGTTTCTTATTTATTTGAGGTATGCTTTATAACCTAACTTTTCATTGATTATCTTAATGCATGAGTGTGTGTTTGGATTCTGCTGTTTGTTTTTTCGAAAATCTCCTTCTACCCTAAATATTACCGTATATTGCATTTTCCATAGAAATTATATAGTAGATATTTGTGTCTATATGATAGCGTGTAAATTCAAGTTTTTGCCATAATTATATAAATGGTTGAGGATCCTCCTCATGCACATAGTAGGAATCTGGATGTTCATGGTAAATCATTACAAGTACCAAAATAATTAATAACCATGGTATTCTTGGATTACTTATATAAACTGATTCATATACAGTCTTCATGCATGTGTGATATAATGCTTTCTCATTGTCTGGATGTTAATGTTGCATAGTAGGTATGCAGGCTTGATATCCATATTTATTGCTACTCAGACAGTATTGTGATTTTGGATGTTAATCCCAAAATAGGTGTTGGTATTTGTGTTGAGCAGTGTGGATGTGCAAATTGCTTGTTGGCTATTGGCTATTGTAAAAGATTTAATTGGGAAGTGTCCTAATGCAACCTAAAACTGAGTCAATTATCCTTTTACACACAAGTTTTTTACTATATATATTTATATTATAGTAATCATATAAATAACGAATTTGTAGTAGTTCAATATTTTGAAATATGAAATATGAATTATCAAAAAATTATTTTATAATATTTTTCTCTTAACCAAATGGAAACTATTCTTTCCAGAATTTTATCTTTATTCAATTAATTTTAAAATTTCTTTCTAATTCATCATGTAGTCTAAATAATTTTCAACCTAAAACTTTATAAGTTTTATCAATTTGAATGATATCATATGTGAAAAATATATATCAAGATATCAATTTTTAAAGATATTTTGTCAACTCACTTAAAATGAAAATAGATATTTATTGTTATTTTACAAAAATTAAAAATTTATTTAATATATTTTCTACAGGGTAAATACTCGTAAAATAGTATTTTTCACAATGATATATATTAATATAATAAAAAGGTACATTTTTATTTTAAGCACAAAAAAATTTGTTTTCAAATAACTTTATCATGTGTAGGTATGTTTACCACATGTAGGTATGTTTACCACATAATTGATTTTCTTATACAAATTATAAAAAATACAAATATAAATAAAAACATATATATATATATATATATATATATAAGTATATTATAGGATAAATCGTATGATATATGATGGTTAAAAAAATTAGATAAAACAAGATAAAAAAGGGGAAATTATGTTAAAAGATTATACAATGAAAATAATTATAATATCACCATTTTTTTAACATTTAGGGACCAAAATCAAAATTATTTATGATTTGGGTCATTTTTTTTTCCCAAAATCTAAAACCCATAATTACCCTTGTAATATTAGATAATAAATTATATTTATTTATGCATAAACTTGTTATGCTCAAACACATATTTATCCATGGAATGTTGTGCATAACTTATTTATACATACATATTATGCATAAAAATGTTATGCATAATGTGTTTAAGCAAAAACATATTTTTATGCATAATAACACATTATGCATAGTATCATGTTAAATGTATTTCATGTTTATGCATATAGCAAAATGTTATGCATATTGTTTATGTATCAACATGTTATGAATAAGAACATGTTCATGCATTAAAATGTTATGCATCATCTATTTATGCATAAACATATTATGCACAAACACATTATGCATACAATTATTATGCATATAAACACAATAAGTAAACATGTATCATCCATTAACTTATCTATCAAATTGTCTTATAGTTATATTAGTGTTCCTACATTATGTTAATTTTAATATCTGTAATTCTTTGTATCTCTAATATGTCTATATTCGTAATGCTATGAATCTGTAATTGTAGCTTGCTTCAAATCTATATTTCCTATTTGAATACTTTGTATGATATGTTTCTAGTCGAAATTTATCTTTGTTCATGTCTGAATTCTTTATTAATTCATTTGCCAAGAGTTCTTGGAATTAGATCTTTATTCCATTAATTTTTTCATTCTCTTTTATTATAATATTCAAAAATTGTGTTGAATCACAGTAGAAATGTTTCTCTTTGATCTTCATTAAAAAGTGAGAAGCTTACTACTTCAAACTTTCAATTCCTTTCTTTTTTACTTCCCTTTCATGTCCATCCACATGCACGCGGTTTGATCCCTTCATCTAGTAATAGCGTAATAACTTTTAATATTAAGTGTGCTAATAAATACTTTGTTTCTTCATGTAGATTCTACAAATACATTGCCTCAATATTCATGATATTTTATCTTTGCATATTCATTTGTAAGTAATTTTATTTAATTATTAGTATTATTTGAATTCATTGTATGTTTCATTCAGAATTATGATTGAGCATTATTATTTGCAAATATAACAAAACAAAATGAGTTCAGATCATCAGTGGATGTACAAAAGTTTTATGAATGGAATTTTGAATCAAGATTTTTTGAGTGGGTTAGGAACTTTTATCAACTTTGCATGTAGTCAACTGAGATGGATTGAAGGAAATAAAATTGAGTGTCCATGTAATAACTATAAGTGTAAAAATATGTCATTTCGTGATGAAAACACTATAAGATGCCAGGTGGTTAAATATGGCTTTGTACCTAATTATTTTGTTTGGATTTATCATTGGGAAAGTATAATTACTTTGAACATTGACTGAAATGAGGGTAAAGAATCATATGCATGTAGTGAAGAAGCATCAAACACATACCATAGAATGACCATGGAAGCTGCTGATGGTGACTTCAATATGGATTACATGGATGAACCACCTAATCCTAAAGCTTAGAAATTTTTTGATATGCTTAGAGTTATAAAAAATGATTTGTTGCCTAATTGTAAAATATATTCGCAATTGTCACTTGTGGCTCGACTTATGAGCAATAAATTAGAAAATCATATGTCTGAGAAATTATTTGATAAGGTGATAGAACTCATGAATGAGATTATTCCGGATAATAATTTGGTCACTAATAACTTTTACAGCACTAAGAAGTTACTATGAGGTATGGGGGTACTTGTTGAAAAAATTGATGCTGTTTCAATGGATGTAAGTTATATTGGGGTGGTGATAGTAATTTAATTAGCTGTAAGTTTTGTGATCAACCTCAGTTTATGAAGGTACTTCTTATTGCAGATATGAAACAAAAGATGAAAGTTGCATTTAAGAAGATGTATTACTTTCCTTTAATTCCTCGATTGTAGAGACTATATGCATCAAATGTTACAGCACATGATATGATGTAGCATTCTGAGCATGAGGTTGAAGAAGGGGTGATGCGTCATCCATCAAATTCACTTGCTTGAAAGCATTTTAATCATATACATCAATATTTTGTAGTTGAAAGTCAAAATATGAGATTGGGTCTCTACACCGATGGTTTCAGCCTTTTGGCTCATCCGTACAATAGTATTCAACATGGCTAGTGATAGTGACACCTTATAATTTGCCTACATGGTTGTGTATAAAGGAGCAATATATGTTTTATCAATATTGATTCCACGGCCAAAAAATCCAAAAGAAATGTTGGATGTTTTCTTATAGCCTTTTATAACAGAGTTAAAAAATTTGTGGGATAGTGGCTTGAATACATATGACATCTCAAAAAAGCAAATTTTCATTATGCAGGCAACCCTTATGTGGATGGTAAGTGATTTTTCTGTATATACAATATTGTCTGGTTAGAGTACTGCCTTTGAGAGCAGAATGTAGGAACCTAGCTTCTATATTACATAGAAATGTCTGATGCATTTTCCCTCAAATTCTGTGGTAAACAATCATGGTTTGATAACTATCGTAAGTTTCTACCTACAAATCATCAATTTCACAAAAATAGAACTACATTTCAAAAAAAATAAAATAGTGATAATAGTGTACCAGTTGTTTGTTCATTAAAAGATATCTTGACAGAGATTCAGAGTTTGGGTCTGAAGAAGTTAACTAAAATGGATGTTACTAGAACTAATGGACCAATATGTAAAATATTTGGTCGGAGGAAACACAGTATTTTTTGGGACTTGCCCTATTGGAAGTCCAATTTAATGCATCACATCTTGGTTGTGATGCATATTGAAAAAAATCTGTTTGACAATATTTTCAACACTATCCTTAATGTAGAGAAGAAGACAAAGGACACTTTAAAATTTAAACAAAAGTTAATTATTACTATTGGCATCCTAAATTGAAACTAAACGAGGCTACAAGAAAATTCCCTAAAGCTTGTTATACACTTGATAAGAAGGCAAGGCAGGCATTCTGTGAATGGGTTAAAAATTTGAAATTCCGTAATGGATATATCTCAAATATGGGGAGATGTGTGGATAATGAGAATCTTAAGTTATTTGGAATGAAAAGAAATAACTATCATGTATTTATGTAGAGATTATCCAATTGCTTTCTGTGAATTACTTCTCCTAAGTGTTTGGAATGACATGCTCTCAAGGATAGCCTAGCCAGTGCAATATAGGTGGATGTATAATTTTGAGAGATAAATAAATATAAGTAGCTATGTTTTATTATTTCAAGCATAAATTAATATTGTAATTTGATTTAATTGAAGTCTAACATAATGGTTGTAGGTATCTTCATAAGTTGAAATTGAATGTTAGAAACAAGTCAAAAGTTGAAGGTTTAATTTATAATGCATATTTAGTAGAAGAAGCATCATCTTTTTGTTCTTATTATTTTGAGGATCATGTCAATACAAAAAATAGAAATGTGCCTCGGAATAATGAAGATCGTGTGCTGGTAGAAGATGAATATGTGGACAAACTATCTATCTTCAAGCACCCTAGAAGAGCATATAAAAGAGCAAAGAAAAATGTATAGCAGATGAAGAGTACAAAGCAACTCCGAGCTACGTTTTACTTAATTGTGAGTAGGTTGCACCATATATTGGGTATGTATACCCAACATAGTTGTAGGTTTAATCATAGTTTAATTTTGTCCTTAATAGGAAGAATTAAAAATTGATATACATTATTTTTTCTTTATTTATATTTGTGTAGTGTTTATGTTGAGCAGTTAAAACTTAGACAACCAACCATTTCTTTTCATGAGGTAGATTCTATGCTACAAACAAAATTCACGAAATAGTTCAAAAACTATGTGAGAATTATTAAGTTTCAATTTTTTGAATTAATTGTTTTATTTAATATCTTTTAGTTGTTAACATCATTTTTTTAATTTATGCAACAGGCAAATGATCCTTCAGATGAAGATTCCAACATATTCATTTAGAATCAAATTAAAGGCCCTTTAGATATGTGACAACATATCTTGGGTATTTTATCAATGGATATAAATTTCACACTATTAGATATGGTTCTTCTAAAGTAACAATGAATAGTGGTGTATGCATTAAATACTCAGTTATAGTGAAGATGAGATTGATTATTATGGTCAACTTGCTGAAGTTACTGAGTTAGAGTATCCTGGACTCGAAAATAATAAGATTGTATTATTAATGTGTGACGTCATATCCGAGTTTATTATGCCATTTATTATTAATGAGATTGATCGTACATAAAATGTGGTTACAAAGATTCATTCGAAGTATAAGCTAGTGGATGTTAATCATAAATGTAGTTATAATCAATATGTGCCATTTATTATGCCATTTTAATCCACACAAGTATATTATAATACATATCCGAGTTTATCTCGTGATAAGAGTGACTGGTGGGTCATTGGCAAAATCAAAGCTTGATCAAATTTTGACATAAATAATATTGAGCACGTGCATGTAGATGAAGATCTAGAAAATTTATGTGACTCAAATGATGGCCTTAAAGAAATTTAAGATGATCATTTTTTATCTATAGATGAGTTGGGACATCCATTAGAATCATATGAAATGTCAGAAGATCCATTGGAGGATGATAGTTATGCCGATAATTAAATTGTTATAACTGTATTATTATATTATAGTATCAAAGACTTTCTATATTTTTTTGAAATCAATTGGTCTATATTATTCTAAAATTTATGGTTGTTCATCATATCTATATTATTTGTTCTATTTTTTTTATTTGTTGTATAGTAGATGGCACCTAAAGGACATGAATGTGGTGGAGGTGGACGCAGAAATATTCATTGATTTTTTGTTCATTATAGGTGCCCTTTGTTCATCATGAGCAATGGGAAGATAGAGAAGCTTGGTAGTGGTCTCTTAAATTCATTTGTGAGTCAGCTAAAAGTCACATATTCACTAACAAGTCTTGCATGATCTTCAATCGAGATCAAAGTGGATCAATGCCAAGATCTTGAAACTTGCTTTACCAAAAGAATCTCAAAAGGTTACGAACAAACCAAAAAAATGTTTTTCTAACCAAAGTTGATTGCTACTTTTTCTTTTGAAGGTTCATGTAGTTTGTTAGTGCACCTAATATTTTGGAAATAGTTAATGTGTTTGATGAAAAAATGTCCCAGCTTGAAGCATCCCAGAGAATTTACTCCCATCTAGTATTAATTTTTTTAAATACAATCTACTTTTCTAGAGAAGATGAATATATATATATATATATATATATATATATATATATATATATATATATGAATCTCTCTCAAATTTTGTGTTAGGCAGGAGCTTTGAGTGAAGAGTACGGATATATGGTTACACAATTGAAGATTAATTATGCAAGATTTCATCAGAATGTTGTCTTTTTTAGTTTGGTTATTACATGAGTTATGCGTGAATCTTACAAAATACTGCAAGATGGATGAGTGGAATGTAAATGTGAATAAAGGTGTTTGCGTGCTGTTCTTAATTAGATTTTGAATAAAAAACATTGTCACTCTTTGATTTATTGTGATGATTTTCTCCAGGTAGGAATGGAGCTAAAACTATGGCAGGAGTGGATGTCACAAAGTAAAGAAATGTGTTCTTGTTCATAATCTTCTTGATTTGTTTCTCTTTCAAAAGCTTTGAAATCTTCATAGTCAATATTAAGCTTCAGCATTACATTTTTTTTCTCCTTGTAGGAAAGAACTATTGAGAGCAATCAATGTTTGCCTTGCTGCTATGAAGCATTATCTATTATTTGATTGTGGAAATGCGTCATCTGCTAGTTTCAACCTAAAAACTGAATCAGAGCTGCGACTCTTCTCTGATCAAGTTGGTGCTCCTCAATTGCAGTAAGCTCTCTTGGAAATGAACTAAAATGTGCATGCCAGTCCTTCCTTTTTCTTATGACTTATTGGAGAAAATGTTATTATTATGTCATTATAAATTGCATTAACTTTCTTTAATCAAAAGTGGGTTAATCATCGATTTGCAGCACATGACAAATAGAAAATGGCTTCATAGCCATCTGCATATTTCTCCCATTACAGTAAATATGGGGGTTAGTTATGCTTTTTGTTGCTGCTATTGATCTAACGGATAATCTGCAAATTCCTTTATTTTTTTGAGTGTTTTTGAATATTTTTAGAGATAGAACATGTGCTCTATAACAATGTAGTCTACATGTGCACTATAACAGCATAGTGCATGTGTGCATTGCCCTTGGTGCTAGCTATGATGTTACTATTTTTTTTTTTGGAGAAAATGAAGGTGCCCATTATGCTTATTGTGCCCTTGGTATCACTAGTTGTTTCATTTCAAATGAGGGGTGCATAAATTAGCAATTTTTTGCCCCTTGCTCTTTAGAAAATCATAACTCATACTGTGCACACTAGGCATGCACAAGAATGTGGGGGGGGGTGGAAGATAAGCTAAAAATGTTGACAAAAAATTTGGTGTGTATTGTGAGTGACACTAGTTGACTCTTGGTGTCAATTAGGAGAGTTGTGGTATGTTATGAATCTGTAAATACAAAATATTATTTATACAATGTTGATATTGTAGTAAGAAAAGACATATTGCCAGCATCAATATTTGTTTTATGGATAAATTATGCACATGATTGGTAAATGCTCTATATGTAACACAAAACTCCATGATTCTTTTAGTCACTATTTATCGTGCATATTGGTAAATGCTATATAAGTGATGGTCATATCTTTAATTTTTGCTAATTAAATAAGTTGTCATCCTTCATATCATTTAAGTTTGAATTGATATATATGTAGGAAATGAAACAAGTGAATGATAAGATGAAAAAAAATGAAGAATGCAATGGAATAGAAGATGGCCTATATGGAGTCATAGTTAGCGGCATTGACGAGATAGATAGCACACCGAGTTCTAGTAGAGTATCCATGTAGAAGAACCATGGAAAAATTCATAAGATAATGATGAAGATGATGATTTAGATTTAAATGATTATAAACTTATATTATATTTTTGTTTTAACCATGTAACTTTTGTATCATAATTATTTCTGAATTATTTTATGGTTTTTGTTAATTATAAAAAATGGTTTATCGTATATGCTTTTATCACTACAAGAAAAATACCGAATAGCTAGGAAAAATTCCCTAGATAAATGCATTATTTCTGTCGCTAAAGTGGATATAACAATGGAATAACTATGGAATCTTTCCCAAACTAAAGTGCTCATCGCAAAAATTAACAAGTAAACATATTCCCTAGCAATGTTAGCGAGGGAATATTCCCTCGCAAAACTAGCAAGGGAATAACTAAATTAGCAAGGGAATAACTAAATTAGCAAGGGAAAATCCCCTAGCTAAATTAGCGAGAGAAAATCCCTAGCTATTTTCATTTTAGAATTATTTTTATATTTTTAATTATTTACATAAAATTTAATTACATATTTTTTAAATTTTTATATTAAATTTAATAAAAACATAAACTATAAACAATTATTTATAATTAACAAAAAATAAATTCAGTTAATAAAATATTCTGATACAACATGTTACATAGCTAAAATAGAAACATAACAAAACTTGATTGCATTTTATTCTTCATTAATGTATATAATGACAGTGCACAAAGTATAATCTATTCATGTAATTGATGTTGCATTCTATTTCCCAGCTCCTCAAAACCTGCATACTGCTCTAGCACCTAAGCATGTTCTTCCATGGCCATCTGTAATGGTTCCTTTAGTTCTAGTCTACATTGCCTCTCCACCTTCAACTACTTCTTCCTTTTATCTACCAATTCCCTTTTTGTAATTAGCTACTCTTCCAACAGCATTTTAATTAACCTTGTGTTAGTTGAATGTATGTATACTTGTGCATGTATTTTTGTGCCTGTGTGTGCGCGTAAACATAGACACATGTGCTTTCATGCAGCTACACATTCCATAAAAGATAACAAAAGGAAATAATCTAGGGCTTAAAAAACACACATATAGGTCTCTCGAGCATGGGTAACATCTTCTAGTTAGTTGTCCTCTTGTATTTCATGAAGATAAAGAATATTGTTACACCTGCAAATGGAGCAAAATATACTACATTTACAAACCAATAAATGACACAACTTAATCAAGCTGATAAATAGATAGACTAGCACATATAATACCAACTGCCATTTGTAGAAATTTCAGACAACGAGATAATCATGAGCTTATTTTTAAATTACCGAATAAAGATTTCATCAAGATTTCCAGTGAACTGCCCATTAACATATTTCTCTATGTTGTCGAGCTTCCCATATCAGTTCATTGTTAATTATAAGAAAGTTAAATGGTGCCAAACAAAAGAGAAATAGAGTTGAAATGACAACAAGCTAATTGGTATTGATTTTTTGCACACCTGTAGGTTCATATAGAAATCCACCAAAGCAAGGAAACCTTAAAGAAACCAAAGAAAATAAATTTAGAAAAAAAAAGCAATGCACAAGAAAAGAACACAATGTAGCTCACCTTTGTCTTCCATTTCCCACTTGAGTTTTACAATGACCATCTTCCCAGTCATGTTGTTAAGAAATGTCTTGGGATTAACGAGGATAGTCTGCAACATTCAGCAATAAAAAAACAAATTAACAGTGCTATCATGTACGTATGAATTAGATATTTTTCTGCATTTACTTAAAAATTCATAGGCATGTATATATGCAATATACATGCATATAGCAGAATATAGTATAACTATATATGTATAAAGACACGCACACACACATGCACACGTGCACACTGTTATTCTATCTTTTCATATTTCTTTATCTTTTCCATATATTGCACTTATAGGTTTAATAGAACAATGTATCAATTGATAAAGTAGAGAATATGGCACCCAATAAAACATAAGCAATATCACAAACATCGTACTTATCAATAAGATAGTTATATATAGTTTATATGTACAGTAAATACTATAGTGATTAAGTACATATACTGAGTATATATGTACATATATACTGTAGTATTTAATGTACATATATACAGTAAACATCGTACTTATCAATAAGATAGTTATATATAGTTTATATGTACAGTAAATACTATAGTGATTAAGTACAGTATATATGTACATATATATACTGTAGTATATATAGATATACACTATAGTATTTATGGATGTCTTATAGATATAGAACAATAGGTATATATATAGATATAGAATAGCCGGTTAAGTATTATCTCATTTTACTTCACAAAGAAGGCACAAAATATCACTATGAACATTAATATAAAAATGCAAATATTATTTAAAATTTCGAAAATATATCTAAAAAATCTTAGAGGAAAACCTGGAAAACAAGTAACGAGCCTTGCTTGGCACATCAAAATTCGCATCTTGCCTCCCCAAAACTAGAACTATCTCCTAGTCCAAAGGCCTATAAGGGGTGCTGCTCTGCCCTGCCATGATCGAGTTGACAAGCTAACAAAAGAACTAGCATATGAAATAGAGATTGATCGTCAACATCAGTAACTATCAACAAATCAATAAGAAACTTGAACATAGAAAAATGGAGCACTCCACCATGTTCATGTGCAACACAGGATGATGGAAATATTTTATGCAAAATAATTTTGAATAACTGTAATCTACTTACTCCTTGTTTTACATAGTTAAAACAAAAACATAATAAAATTTTATTACATCTTCTTCAACAAAGTATCTAATGACAATTAATAAAGTATAATCTATCCATGAAATTGACGTTGCTTTCTATCCCCCTGCTCCTCTGATCACCATCTTTCTGCTACAACAAAGTTATTCTAGTCGTGGGGCATCATGTCTAGTGAAAAATTCTTTCACTTATATAAGCTTTGTATGGGGAACATTGTGGTATCGTATTTGTATGAAAATTAAACCAGTTAATCAAATCAAAATTAATAAATAAAAAAAATTTTGTTTTGATAAATATATAATACAATAGTATATATGTACATACATATTACAGTGTATATGTACATATATACTAGCATTTCACTAGTTACATATATTAGTATAGTATAAGTACATATATACTTCAGTATTATATGTACATATATAATGAGTACATATATACTCAGTATATATGTACATATAATACTACAGTATTATATGTACATATACTATAGTATATATGTAGATAGAGTATATATGTACATATATACTATAGTATATACGTACATATATACCATAATATATACGTACTTATATACTATAGTATATACGTACTTATATACTATGGTATATATGTACGTATATACTATAGTATATATGAATGTATATACTATAGCATATAAGTACGTATATACTACAGTATATATGAACATGTATACTTAGTATGTACGTATAAGAGATATACTAGCAGTTCTCTTATGTGTACATATAAGAGAAACCTCTCGTTGAATCGAGCAACTATTTCAGAATGCGACTCTGTTCTAAATTTCTCATTAACACCCTAACATGTCATGAACAATATAGACATTCAAATTCAATGACCATAGAATGTATATCATGTTTTCGTTTAAGCAAATAATGAGCAATGAAATGTAACTCACAATGA
Organism: Sapria himalayana; assembly: GCA_029783825.1. Taxonomy (NCBI): domain Eukaryota; kingdom Viridiplantae; phylum Streptophyta; class Magnoliopsida; order Malpighiales; family Rafflesiaceae; genus Sapria; species Sapria himalayana. The sequence continues at coordinate 84,252 of JAREIK010003375.1, read as the reverse complement.
CCATGACACACAAACTCATGAGTGATGATAGGCTTTGAAGAATTAAAACAACTAGACCACCACCTTCCACAATATCTAGAAAGAAAAGAAAAGTCGAACATGCAAAATAGACATGCCATAAGAATTTTCTAGAATTCATTCAGACTCCTTGTACAAGCAATAAGAAATAACTCCACTTTCAAGAAACAAGAAGAATGGATCAGCTTTTTGTGGGTTAATCAGTCCCTTCAGCATTAGCTTTTTAATCTGTTTTGCATGTTTTCTCTTGTGGCATCATCATGCAAGCATCAAATTTGGAAAGAAATAAAAAACTAGTCTGATATCTGAGTGATCATGGCATTAATTTAGTCTGTACGTATATACTGCACAAAGGTTGAAATACCATTTACAATATCAGAATTTATCTTTATCTTCAACCAAAGCTGTAGCTTTACCATGAAAGCACTATTACACAATCCATACAATTTTCAAACTAAACCATATCAAATAATGGCCCATCCTAAGATTCTATTATGAAATTGTCTGAAAATAATACAAGATTATCCTTGAATGTTTTGAAATCCTTCTTGGAAGTTAGAAAATCAACAACTTCCCCCTTAACAGTAAGAACATGCGTAAGATTGGAGGAAAAGAAACTAGATCTAGAATCTAAATAGCATAATAGTTTTGAAACATGGAACAAGGAAAATTAATTTAAGTACAAAATAATGAATAAAAGAAAGGAATCAAGAAGCATATTGTAGGATACTTTTCTAGCAAGGTCAACTAGGGCAACAACATCATCATCAACAACTATGTCATCAAGAAAATCCTCCTTGATAATGTATTTAGCACCACATGCTTGCACATTTATAATTTATTATTCATACAAAAGCTTTCTAGGAATATGTATCCCACAGTGGGATGCAATTAAAAGTTGGAAATTCCAAATTATACAATGACTCATTGGTGCATTTTGATATCATTTATATGCAGATGTATTTTCTTTAAGAAAATTATTATGAAAATTAAATCTATAATAGAATAACTAACTCTAAAAAATATCTAATAGAAGTAAATGATAAGTAGTCAATTTTGTTGAGTTACCTTCTTTCATTTTAGTTTATTTTATTATGCATTAAGAGTACCTATAGTATATAAGAGTACTCCATTCATGTTTCCAAGTTTTTGTGTGTGTGTCTATATATATATATATATTGTGATTTTGATAGTTTTACATTTTCTTTATTGTTTAATATTTTTTATTTTATTTCATTTTTAGATGGGCGCAGCTGATATTTTTGAAATCTCAATCCACTTTGACTATTCTATAAGTACACACCATTATACACATTCTATTATAAGTTTTACTAAATAATTTTTTTTATATGGCTTATAAATTAGACTAGTTATACACATATCGTTAAACATAATTTTTTATGTTATTATACATGTAATTATAAATATAGTTACATATTCTATAAGGACACACCATTATACATGTATGGTTATAGATATAGTTACACATATATTTAAACTTATATTATTACATGTGGGTATATATATTATTTCATATAATTTTATATATTTATACAAATTGTTATGTATTGGTATATATATAGTAAAATACATTTTTATATATTAATATATAAAAATGTATATTAAATATATGTTGTAACTTATATATTTAAATACAGTTATGTATAAATTTTTTATAGCTACACATATAATAAGAAACAGTTATTTATAGTTATATGTTAGTATACATATAGTATATATAGTTATAAATAGATATATAGTAAAACATATAGTTATATATATATATATATATATATATATATTCATACAAGTAGTTATATGTAGGTATACATAAATGTATACAAAGTTATAAACAAATATATAGATTTACATATATGTATACATAGTAACAAATATAGTTTTATTTAATTATATAGGGTTATATATAGTTATACGCATATAGTTAAACATAATGTTGTATATTGTTATATATGTAATTATACATATAGTTACACATATAGTTAAACTTATATTTATGCATGTAGGTATATATATTTTTTCATTTAATTTTTTATATTTATACATATAGTTATGTATATGTATAGATATTGTTAAAAACATTTTTATATATTAATATATATAAATGTATATTAAATATATGTTGTAAATTATATATTTAAACATAGTTATGTATAATGTTTTTATATTATACATATAGTAATATACAATTATTTATAGTTATATGTTATTATACATATAGTATATATAGTTATAAATAGATATATATATATATAGTTAAATATATAGTTATATATAGATATAGTTATATAACTACTTATAAGTAGATGTACTTAAATGTATACATAGTTATAAACAAATATATAGATTTACATATATGTATACATAGTTACAAATATAGTTAAATTTAATTATAAAGAGATTTATATAGTTATGCAATATTTATATATTGTTATACACATATTTTATTAAACCAACTCTTTACAAGACTAAGCACATATGGGATGGCATATGGATGATGTTAGCCTACCTTTTAAATGAATAATTGGCACAATAGCCTGAAATGCCATCAAATGATACAATTTTTTTGAGAGAAAAGAAAGGAAGAAACACAAAAAAGTTAAGAAACGACCCAAAACATTAAGTTTACATATGAACAAGGACTGATTAGACAATCTCATGAGCCTTCAGGTTTGTCCACCCACTTCTATTTGCTCTAGTATAGTGCATATTCATAATTGTACTTTTTGGGCTTTTAGAATTCCATGTCATAGGGTAGACATTGTGTGCACATTAGGTGAAATCCCCTTCACCGACATTTTATCGAGCGTATTCACCGCCACATCCACATCTCCTCTATTACAGCAACCTGAAAGAAGGGCTGTGTACATTACCGTGTCGGGTTCGAGCCCTCTCTCCACCATTTCATCAAACACATTTATAGCCTCTTCAAGGTTATTCAGTTTGCAGTGCCTACCAATCAAGATTGTTTAACAAATAACATAAGGTCGGACTTCTTCTTTATTCATCTCCTCTAGAATAATAGGGCTAGGTGCAATAGCCTCATGGCTTCTCATTGCACCTTCTGGCCAATCATGTGTAGATCTATAAGCCTTTAAATAGCCATCGAGCAAAATATAAATGCAATAATATGAGGGTTGATGCCCTGCTATTTCATATCATGGAACAAATCAAGTGCCTCATGGAAACAAATCTACCTATAGTAAAAATTTGTCATTATTGTGTAAGTAATGAAATTAGGACAAAGGCTCTCACAAACATATCAAAAACTGATCTGACCTTGCATATGTCTCCAGCTAGAGGTGTCAAACGTGCCGGGCCGGGCCGGCCCGGCACGAGGCACAGCACGGTTCAGCCGTGCCTGGGCCGGCCCGGCACGTTCTTAACCCGGGCCCGTGCCATGCCCGGGTTAAGATCTTCGCGTGCCGTGCCGTGCTTGGCCCGGCATGGACCGTGCCTTGGCACGTCATGCCGGCACGGGTCCATCCCGTGCCGGTTCACGCAGGCACGCGTGGCACTGGCGGCGTGCCACGCGTGGCGTGCCACGCGTGCCATGGCGTGAGTCGTGACTCGTGAATCACGAGTCACGACTCACGCCTTGTGAGTTGTGAGTCTGTGACCCATCCGGCCAGGCTGGCCCCCCCCGGTAAAAAGACCGCGGGTTGGGTCCAAACAGACCCGACCCGCGGTCTTTTCTGCCGAAACCCGATTCCCGACGCCCATAGACCCGATCCGAGCAATTCCAACGGCAAAAAAAAAAAATTCAAACTTGTGCAATTTTCAGCCCTTGGATTCACCTCCAACGGCTAGGGGGCAGAATCCAACGGTCCTCGTGATTCTGCCCCTTAAAAATCATAAAAAAATTCAAAAAATTAATAAAAAAATATCTTTTTAAAAAAAAAACAATCTTTAGCCTATAAATTCTACCCCCCTCCCTATGTCACTTATTTTTATCAAAAACATAAAACCTCTCAATACTTTCTCTCTGTTACATAAACCGTGCATCTCTCTCTCGGGCCTCGTGATTTTGATTTCGGCTTCGATTTTCGTGAAACTCAACTTGAGTTTTGAACATCAGAGCTTCCTGCGGTGCACCTTGCACGTGACTAACCTCATTGCTTTTACCGGGTAATATATTTACGTTTTTTTGTACTCTCTCTCTCTAAAGCTTCTCTCTCTAGAAAAACTTACGAAAAATAAAAAATGACAAATACACCTAACACATATTTAAATTTGGAAAATGAAAATGTTAGTGTTACACAGACGTCTGTGGCTCCTGAAACTTTGGTTTCTCTTGTCGTCTCAGCCCAAAGTTCTAAAAAACAAAAAACTAGGAGGACTTCTGTAGTTTTGACACATTTTAAAATCATAACACAATTAGATGTTAGGGGTGAGGAACATGAAATGACACAGTGCAAATATTGTATGCGACTTTTAACATGCAAGAGTACATATGGGACTGGGCACCTAAAGAGACATGCTGAAATATGCTCCAAAAAACATGGACCGTTAGATCCTAGGCAAACCCAACTTGGCACTACATTTTTTGAGAGTGGATCGAGTTCAGTCTCAAAGTTTACTCCCTTCGTATACTCCAGCGAGTTGGGTAGGGACGGCATGGCCAGGCTCATCACATTGATGGGTCTTCCGATCAAATTTTCGGAAGATCCGAGGGTAGTGCGCATCATGCAGACTTATTTTCAGCCATCCTATCGTAGGATTCCTAGGTCCACATCTAGGAGTGACATACTAAAGATATATAAGTTAGAAAAACAAAAAATAATTAAGGAATTTTTGGCATTTAGTGGAGTGGTGTCCGTGACGTCCGATATATGGACATGTCACGATGATTTTTCTTATGCATGTATCACGAGTCATTATGTCGATTCAAACTGGACAATAAATAAAAAAATATTAGGATTCACTGAGATTCTTCATCCTCATGATGGCCCGGCCATTTTTGAGTGTATGATGAAAATATTTAGGGAATATAAAATTCAAAATAAAATTTTTAGTGTCACTTTCGATAATGCTGCGAATAATGGAGTAGCGATCAATATGTTTGTTAGGAATATTAAAGACGCACCATTAGGAGAGATCTTTCATGTCAGATGCATGTGTCATGTTATTAACCTGATAGTTCAAGCGGGTATGAAGGTTTGTTCTCCCGCGTTGGAAAATATACGCAATGCACTCAAGTATATTCGCACTCTTCGCAGACTACAAGAGTTTGGTAATCTTTGTTTGTCTGCGAATCTTAAGAAGAAGAAATTCTAATCGGATGTGAGACATCATTGGAATTACACGTACCTGATGTTGGAATCATGTGTTGGATACAAACACGTGATATCCGACTACGTCAATAGTAAGAGTGGCGAACTTATTATTGACGACACTGACTAGGCTTCAGGAATTTCATTTATGAAATTCCTGAAGATATTTTATGGCACGACGAACATGTGTTCGTCGGTGTATACGCGCACCACTTGCATTGCACTTCGTTGCATATGCAACATTAGTAGCATGTTTAGGAAGTATCGAGCGGACCCAACACTTAGCCATATGGTTGCAGAGATGGAGACCAAGTACATGAAGTACTGGTCCACCATTCCATCTCTTTATTGCCTCGCAGCATGCATGGATCCTAGGGCTAAGGTGGAAGGGGTTGAAAACACCCTGACTTTCATTTCCTCGTGCATGAACCTGAAAGAGCCACCTGAAGGGTTCATTTACGAGAAGTTGACAGACCTGTTTACATACTACGATACTAGGTATGGTGGTGGTGGTGAGACTGTGAGTACGGACACTGATACCATGTTCGGAGATGACGATTATTCCATTAACCTAGCGAGGGGGAAACGTAGGGGTGGACCTTCACATAGGAGCGAGCTGTCTCGGTACTTAGATACCGATTACTGCTCAATCCTATCACCTTCTAATAATAAGAATCTTGATTTATTACAGTGGTGGAAATCATATGAGTCCGCCTATCCCGTGCTATCTAGGATGGCACGGGATCTACTGACTCCTCAGGTGTCGAGCGTAGCATTGGAGTCTGCTTTTTCTGTTGCAGTAAATGTGATTTCGGATAGGAGATCGAGATTACGTCCAGATATGGTTGAGGCCTTGGCATGTTTGAAGGATTGGGAGGAATCGAGATTTAGCATCAGTGATCCTGCTGAAGCTGGGACTATGACAGACACTGCAGTCGCATCCACATCCACTACGATGGCGGAGGAGCTGATTGCCGATGATGATGATCCATATGATACTGATCTTGATGTTGCGGCTGATGATTCTCATGATATGCCGCTTGACGATTGATGCTCATCTGCTCTTTTTTTTCGATGTTTTTTTATTTATTTTATTTATACGCTTTGTTTGTACTTTGTAGTTTGTACCATACGTTGTGTTGAAACTTATACTTGTTTTCTTCAGACTATTGGTTTCAAAAGCATGAATGGTAATTTTTCATTTGTGTAGTTTAATTTTTTTTAATTATAATTTTTACTAACTTAATGTATTTATTTATTATTTTACGATTTAAATTTTATTTTAAAATTTAATAACTTTAAATTTTAATATATAATTAATAAATTAAAATAATAAAAAAAGCTAAACTAAATTGAAAAAAAAATTTTTTTTTTCTATTTTTTGTTTGTTTTATTTAATTTTAAATGTTATAATTTTTACAAAAAATTATATTTTTTAATTATTACAAATAATCTAAAGTCTATACAGTAACTTAATAAAAAAATTTACAATAAAAAAAAAATTTCTAATCTGCCATTTTGGCAATTTCAGCCCGTGGCCCGTGCTCGTGCTGGCGGCTGGCCTCCCGGGACCCGGACCCCGGTTGACCCGGTCACGCATTGCGGTGCGGCTCCCGCCCCGCCTGCCCTGCCGGTGCCGTGCCGCCTTGCCTGGCCTGTATTGGCAAGGCGTGCCGGAGCAGGCCGGGCACGGCACGGCATGGCCTTGCCGTGCCTGCCTATAACTCACCGTGCCGTGCCGGGCACGGCACGGTAGCACGACCGTGCTTGTGAAAAACGGGCCGTGCTGTGCTGGGCCGGCCCGTTTGACACCTCTATCTCCAGCCATACATAAAGCTACAACAATTTTCCAAAACAAAGCATTATTGAGATCAATATTCAGAGTCAACATTGTCTCCAACAGCATGAGGATGGCATGCACATTCCTATCTTCACACAATCTTTGGAGTAGATTGTAGCAGCAGCTTTGTTTCATCACTTGCCCATGTCCCAGAAGTTTGAAGAATAGGCTACAATCTTCTGCCGTATAGTTAGCTTTATAGTACCCATTTATCATAGAAGCATAGTTAACTACACTTTTTATTTTGAATACACATGCATATTAGTTCCTATTTTGAACAAATTATAAGTGATCATATTTTTAACCAATATCATGATGGAAATTAGTAATTAAAATAATGAAACAAGGCTAAAGTGTGACATCGGTATAGAGAATGTACATAAACATATAGTTTAGTAGCAGATATAACATATGAAGGGTTTTAAATTACTACAAACCCTCTGCCAATCTCTAAGAATCCTCAAATGGCCGACGAGTTCAAGTTCATCATATGGTTGTTCCTCATTGCAGCAAGCTATCACTCCACGGCCACCATGAGAAAACTCAATGAAGGATCGATTTCCAAGTTCGTTGCTCGATTGAAACTAGAACAAGAATCATTGATTTGCTGGGACTCCATGCTAGAGCTTAAAAGTGCATGGGAGAGATCATTCTCTTTTTCCTCAATGGAGACTATTTAGGACCATGATGCTGCCGAGCAATTCGCATAATTTCTGAGCAGTGCTGGCCTGGCATGATTGACCCCCTTGGGTTTACTGAGGAATAAGGAGACTTGCTGGAAGGTTATTATGATAGCACTGATTTATCATGTCATCCTCAGAGTTTAGTATACTAGCATGATGCAAATTGCTTCCAGTCCTTAAAGATCGGATTTTTTTCTTGGGTATGCCATGACTATGACTATGTGTTGATGGAATGTAGCATCCGTGTTTCCCGAACCCTAGCCATATGTTTCTGTGGACATTCATGACTCATGTTTCATTTTGAATATGTCGCGACTTATGTTTGGTTTTGAATATGTTACGACTTATGTTTCATTTTCCTTAAAGACAATAGTTGGAGTTGTCTCTAACTATTAAGTTTATTAAGTTTTATTACATTTTAAAATTACATTAATGTTTTAATTTTAAATTATCAATATATTTAATATACAATAAATTTATATTACATAAAGACTCATTTTTTTTACTTAATAAATTATTTTCAACAAGTTAATGTGCATGTAGCAAGACACACATGAAAAACAAACACCTTTTAATTTTTAATTATCAAATAAATTAAACAATAAATATATAAATAATTTCAAAAAATAGATGTTTAGCCTTCCAAATAAAAAAATAAATCAAATGGCTACAAAATTTGTAAACTTAATATAGCAAGGTACACATGAAAAGATTATTGGTCTTCAAGCCACTTTCCTATGAATTATAAATACTCTTTAATTTAAAAAAATATTTAAATATATGTATTTTAAGTTTATAAATTTTTAAGAATTCATATTAATTTTTATGAAGATAATATGAAATATTATTAAAGGCATAAAATTTTATATTATTTGATATAATTTATAATTTATTAAATTCTAAATCTTACTTAAAGTGAGATGAATATTAAAAAAAATTTAATTAAAGTGGGATGATTAGTAAGAAAAATTTATATTTTAAAAAATTTAACAAAGATGGAATATTAAAAGCTAATAGTATAAATCTTACTCAATTATATAATCCTTTTTAATTTTAATAGGGGCAAACATCTCTGTACTTATCTTTGAATAACAATTTATTTTCATTTAAATATTATAGAAAATTTGATTTTTTTTTATAATTCAAAATTTTCAAATTTTTTAGTAATTATTTTTTTAAAAGTTTTTTTATAATCATAATACTAATTTTTATACATAAAATAATATTATTATTTATTAGTTTTTTCGTTAATTTAGATATTTTTGTAAATTTATTTTATTTAATCATTCAATGAATTATTTTATCTTTTTATTAGTAGAAATTATATTGTACGTTCATTTATTTTTTAAAACATCTAAAAAAAATTTTATACCTATAGAATTATTTATTTAAAGTTTTTGTGATACAAAATTTTAAATATAAAAATTAAAAATTAAAAATCTTTGTATAATTTTTAAAAAATTTTATAATTATAAAAATAGTATATGTAGTCTTTATTAATATTAATTTTTTTTGTATTTATATATTTTTTAAATTATTTATTTATAATAATCTATTTTTATAATTATACGAGGAGAATGTGTCTTTCAATGATAACTCTTCTATAGACCATGGCATACGGTATCTTTAATATACAAAATAAAATATTAAAACAAATAATATATTAAAAAAATTAAATCATTAAATATTAGTGACCAAAATTATTTCAAGCCCAAATAGCTAGGGAAAAATATTTAGCTAAATGCATATATTATGTGAAAAATAAAATTTAAGGAATAATCGCTTTTTTTAAGGTTTGTTTTATTATTATGCCCTCTCTTTTAGCGGAGGAATACCATTGGTACAAACTAATACTACCCTTTTTCCCTTTTACACCCTTTCTCAAAAAAGAAATAAAACCTAGCTCTATGAAATCATGCTTTTAACTCTCTTCATTTAAGTATGCATTATGAAGTATGTTTGCTAATTTTGATAACTTTTCTGGACTATTTTGTTCAAGTTATGTTTGTAATCTTTTCCTGCCTTTCATAACTTTATTTGGCACTTTAAATTGGATAACTATACTTTGTCAACATCTCTTCTCGGTACTGCATTATCAACTTGATAACTTTATGTTTGTAATCTTTTCTAGGCTATTTTGCTACCCCGTTGATGCCTTACCGAGCCCCCCTACATGACAGGTCTTCTTCAGCTGCCCCGTTGATACCATAAACTCTTCATTCAACAGACCCTTTTCGCTGCCCCATTGATACCTTATTGCTTGGAGGTGTATATTCAGTCTCCTCCTGCATCATCAACACCCCCAAAACCAGCAATATCATGCATAATTATAGCTTTTATTCTCTTACCACTCTATGAACCTGTTGAAGCTTCACTCCGTGTCCCTTCAGTTGGCTTTGCTGTGTGTGAACTACCCTTACAGACTCATACAGGCGCGTCTACTGCCCTATACAGGAAAGATCCCAACAATAGATTTTCTCTTCCAAGTAACTAGGGAAAGATCCCAACGATATATCCGTCACTAAATTTCTCACTTTTCATTGAGCAGAAATTTATGAGAATATTAGCAACGGAAAGTTTTCAATCAACAATTTCTGTCGCTAATCGGTTGCTAATCCATCGTAAAATTTTAAATTAATGTAAAATCAAAAATCTTTTGTTATTCCCTAGCTAATCCCTTGATAATTAGCTAGGGATTTTATCCCTAGCTAAATTTCTCTAGCTATTTTGATATTTGTTTGTAGTATAATAAATTTAATACAAAATATTAAAAATATGTAATCAAATTTTGTGTAAAAAAATAAAATTGTGAAAATTGATTTGGAATGAAAATAACATGGGGTTATTCCCTCGCAAATTTAGCAGGGATGTTTCTAGCATATTCATTCAAAAATTATTAATTATTATTCTTAAATATGATTAAAATCAGTAAAAAAAATATAATTAGTTAGGGAATTTTACATCGTTAAAAAATTTGCTAGGGAATTTTTTTACTCAATATTTTACAACCAGCAATTTATCATGGGATAATTTCAATCGTTAATCTATCATTATTATATTTTAGTGACAAAAAAACCCATATAGCTAGGGAAATTTTCTAATTTGGGATATTTCTTGTAATGTATAAACAAAAATATATACATATAGATAGATAGATAGACATATAGAAAGAGAGATAGATATATAGATAAATAGATAGAAAGATAGACATGTAGATAGGCAGATAGATAAACATAAAGATAGATAAATAGATAGATAAATAGATAAATAGATAAATAGAGATATAGACAAATAGATAGACAAATAGATAGAAAGGAAGAGTGAATGATAGATAGATAGACAAACAAATAGACTGACATATAGAAAGACAAATAGAAAGACAGATAGAAATATAGATAGATAGACAAATAGATAAACATATAAGGGGAGAGATCGATAGATAGATAGATAGAGAAATAAATAGACATATAGATAGATAGATATATAGGCAGACAGATAGGTAGGTAGATAAAAAGACAAATAGACAGATATATAAACATATAGATGACAGATGGTTCGATAGACAAATAGATATATAAATAGAAAGATAGATAGACAAATAGAAAGACAGATAGATAGAAAGATAAATAGATAAATAGATAAAAAGATAAGAAAATAGATAGAAAGATAGATAGAAAGATAGATAGACAAACAAATAAACTAATATATTAAAAGAAAGATATAAAGACAGATAAAAATAAAAAAAGATAGATATATAGAAAGACAGATATAAAGATAACTAGATAGTATGATAGATAGATTGATAAACTAATAGTAAGACAGATAGATAAATAGTTAGATAGATATCAACATATATAGACACATAAATACACATATAGATAGATAGATAGATATACAAATAGTTCGACCAGATAGATAGATAGTTAGACATATAGATACACACATTGGGAGATAGATTGACTAACAAATAAATAAATAGATAGATAGAGAGATAGATAGACAAATAGATTGTCATATAGATAGATAGACAGATAGACAAATAGATAGATAAATAGAAAAATAGACATACAGACAGATAAACAGATAAACATACAGATAAATAAACAGATAAAAAGAAAGAAGATAAATAGATAGATAAATAGATAGCTAGATAAATAGATAGAAAGAAAGATATACATATACATAGATATATAGAAAGATAGATAGATAGATAGATCACCAAACAAATAGACAGAAATATAGATAGATAAACAGATGAAAAGATGGATAGACTGACATATAGATAGATAGATAGACAGACAAATAGATAGACATATAAAAAGACTTATAGATAAACATATAGACAGACAAATAGATAGAATGAAAAAAAGGCAAATAGATAAATAGACAGATTGACAGACATATAGACAGATAGATGGACAAATAGATAAATAGATAGATAGACTGTCAGATAGATACGCAGATAAAAAAATAAATTGCTAAAAAAAAGAAAGACAAATAGACAAATTAATAGATATCATTTAGATAGAAAGATAAATAGATAGATAGACAGACAGACAGACAGATAGACATATAGATACAAAGATAAATAGATATACAAATAGAAAGATAAATCGACAAAATGATAAAAAAATACATAGACAGATATATATAAAGGCAAATAGATAGATATATAGACAAAAATATAGAAAGATAGATAGACAAGCAGGTAGACAGACAAATTAATAGACAAATAGGCATACATATATATATCTAGATAGAAAAACATATAAATAGATAGATTAAAAGATACATAGATAGATAGAAATATAGACAGATAGATAGATAGATGAATAGATAGATATAAAGATAGATAGAAAGACAGAGAAATATAGATAGATAGATAGATAGATGAATAGATAGATATAAAGATAGATAGAAAGACAGAGAAATATAGATAGATAGATGGATTGATATATAGAAATATATATATATATATATATAGATGAATAGATAGATAAATAAATAGATAGATAATTAGATATATAAAAAATAGATAGGTAGATAGATAGATAGATAGAGGGATGGATGGATAGATAAATAGATCGATATACAGATAGTAACATGGATCAATAGACTGATAGATAGTCGGATAGAGAGATGAATAGATAGATGGAAAGATAGATGAATATAATGACAAATACATTGATGTAAAGATGGACAGATAAATAGATAGATAAATAGATAGATTGAGAAATAGATTAATAGAAAGATAGAAGATAGATAGTAAGATAGATGTATAGATATATAAATAGATAGATTGATACACACACACATACAAATAGATAGATAGACAGATAGATAGATATATAGATAGGCAAATAGATAGGAGAAAGATATATAGACAAATAGATATAGAGAGAGAGAGAGAGATAGACTGACAGATAGACAGATAGATAGATAGATAAATAGATATGCAAATAGATAGTAGACACACAGATTGAGAGATATATAGATAGATAAATAGATAAATTAATAGACATATAAATATTCAGACAGATAGACAAATATATAGATAGACAAAATGATAGATATATAGAAAGATAGATAGATAGATAGACTAATAAATAAACAAATCGATAAATAGATAGATAGACATACATACAAAGAGATTGATAGACAAACATATAGATAGATAAATAGATAGTTAGATAAAGAGATAGACACATAGATAGAATGATAGAAAGATAGATATAAATATATATATACAGATAGATAGTTAGTTAGTTAGTTAGATAGACAAATATATTGTTAGATAGATAGATAGATAGAAAAATAGATTAATAGAATAAAAAATTGATTAATAGTTAGATTGATAGATAGATAGATAAACAAATAGATAAATAGATAGATAAATAGAAATTCAAACACAAAGAAATAAAGATAGATAGATAGATAGATAGATAGACAAATAGACATATAGATAAATAGATAGATGGACAAATATATATGCAAATAAAAAGATAGATTGATTGATTGATAGACAAGTAAATAAACAAATAGATAGATAAAGAGAGACAAACAGAAAGATAAATAGATAGACTCATAGTAAGACAAATAGATATAATTATAGATAGACAAATAGATTGACTAATTTAGAAACATAGAGATTGATATATACACATGCAGATAGATAGACAGATAGATAGACTAATAGACATATAGATAGATAAACATATAGATAGACAAATAGAAGATAGCTAAATAAATAATTAAACAAAATGCTAGATACATTGATAGATAGATAACACTACAAGAAAAATCCCAAATAGCTAGGGATAATTCCCTAGCCAAATGGGGGGGGGGGGGGGTGAGTTTCATCACTAAATGGGATATAGTTACAGATTAACAATGGAAACTTTCCCAATCTAAAGTGCTCTTCACTAAAAATTATCAAGGGAAAAAGTCCCTAGCTAAAAGATTTTAGCGATGAAAATATCTCTAGCTAAAATATAATTTTTCTAGCTAGCAAGCAAAATGTGAGTTTCCATCACTAACGGATTTAACGATGGAACCTTTCCCAATCTAAAGTGCTCATCACTAAAATTTAATGAGGGAAAGAGTTCCTAGCTGAAAAATTTTAGCGATTGAAAATTCACTAGGTAAAATAATTATTTTTCTAGCTAAATTAGCAAGGGAAAATGCCCTACCAAAATTAGCAAGGAAAAATCCCTAGCTATTTATAATCCAAAACTATTTTTAGTATTATATTTTTTTTCAAAAAATTTAATATAATAATTTAATATTTTATTTTAAATTAACTAAACACAGAAACTATAAATGATAATTTATTAATTAACAAAAAATAAAATATTTTAATAAATTATTATGATACAATATTTTACATAATTAAAATAAAAATATAACACAAAACATATTATTTATCTACCAACAGTGCATAAAGTATAATGTATCCATGCATTAACATTACTTTCTCTCTCTTAGCTCCTATGATCATCATCTTTTTACTACGAAAAAGCTATCCGAGTGTGTGTGCATCATGTCGGGTGAAAAATTCATTCTCTTCTATAAGCTTTTTGTATGGAAAACATTGCGGTATCATATATGTTCAAAAAATAAACCAATCAATCAAATCAAAATAAATAAATAAATTAAGTTCTATTTTGATAAATATATAATACTGTAATATATATGTACATACATACTATAGTATATATGTAAATATATACTTGTATTTCACTAGTTACATATAATACTGCAGTATATATGTAAATATATACTGATATATATGTACATATACATATATAGCAGTGTAAATGTACATATATAGTGTAGTATATATGTACATATATACTACAGTGTATATGTATACATTGGTATATATGTATATGTACATTTATACTGGTATATATGTACAAGTATTTATATGTACATATAAACTCAGTATATGTACATATAGATTACAATGTATATGTACATATATACATGTATACATATACGTTACAGTGTATATGTATACATTGGTATATATGTATATGTACATATATGCATGTATATATGTAGAAGTATTTATATGTACATATATACTATAGTGTATATGTACATATATATGTGTATACATATACACTAAAGTATATATGTAAATATATATGTACATGTATGTACAAATACACTTTAGTGTATATCTACAAGTATGTACATATATACTGGTAAATACTTGTACATATATACCAATGTATACATGTACACTATAGTATGTATGTACATATACATTGTAGTGTATATGTACATATACTACAGTGTATATATGTACATATAATAAGTATCTATATGTACATATAAATATGTACATATACTATAGTGTATATTTACATATACACATATACTGGTAAATACTTATACATATATACAGAAATAAATCTACTAGTATTTACATTAAAGTAGAGCGTAAACACTTATTATGGAGCATGAACATCAAATAGCTATATATTCTGCCATAAGCATTAAAAAAAGGAACAAACACCTTAACCAGGGTTGCAAAAATCATCTTTGTTTGTTCGAAATTGCATCAGACCTAGAAACACAAGGCACAAGAAATTTGAAACTAGATTTTATAGGATAAAAGTTCAATACATAAAATATAATCTATTCATTAAATTGATGTTGCTTTCTCTCCCCCCCCCCCCCCCCGACTCCTCTGGTCCCCATCTTTCTGCTGTGACAAAGCTGTCTTAGTCATGGTGTGTCATGTCTAGTAAAAAATCTATTACCTTATGAAAGCTTCGTATGGGGAACAATGCGGTACAATATCTGTATGAAATCTAAACCAACCAATCAAATCATAATAAATCAATTAAAAAGTTATGTTTTGCTAAATATATAATACTGTCATATATATGTACATATATACTAGTATTTCACTAGTTACACATATTACTATAGTATATGTACATATATACTACATTATTATATGCACATATATATTGTATACATATATACTCAGTATACATGTACATATAATACTGCAGTATTTTATGTACAAATACCATAGTATATATGTAGATATATTGAGTATATATGAACATATATACACAACATGTACGTATAAGAGATATACTAGTATTTATCTTATATGTACATATAAGAGAAACCACACATTGAACCAAGAAACTATTTTAGAATGGGACTCTATTCTAAATCTCTCATGAATAGCCTAAAATGTTAGGAACAACAAAGATTCAATTTCAATGATCAAAGAATGCATATCATGTTTTTGTGTAAGCAAATAATGAATAATAGATTGCAACTTACCATGACCATGGTACACAAACTCATGAGTGATGATAGGGTTTGAAGAAGTAAAACAACTTAACCACCACCTTCCACTGTTTCAATCATTTCTTGCAAAATTATTTGGAGTTAAGTCTTTATAATCATACACAATTACAAGGGCAAAAAAGGAGGTATTAGTAGTTATGAGAATCTTAAGCATAGCATCTAGAAAAAAAAGAAAAGTAGAACATGCAAAATATACATGCCATAAGTATTTTCTAGAATTCTTTTAGAATCCTTGTACAAGCAATAGGAAACAACTCCACTATCAAGAAACAAAGAGAAGGGATCACCTTTTGCTGGGTCAATCAGTTCCTTCAGCATTGGCTTTTTAATCTGTTTTGCCCATTTTATCTTGTGGCATCATCAAGCAAGCATCAAATTCAAACAGAAATAAAAAACTAGTCTAATTTCTTAGTGATCATGACATCAAATTTAGTATGTATGTGTATTCTACACAATGGTTGAAATACTATTTACAATATCAGAATATATCTTTATCTTCAACCAAAGCTATAGCTTTACCATGATAGCGCTATTAAATAATCCATACACTTTTCAAATAAACCCTTATCAAATAATGGCTCATCATAAGATTCTACTACCAAATTGTGCCAAAATAATACAAGATTATCCTTGAATGTTTTGAAATCTTTCTTTGAAGTTAAAAAATCTACAACTTCCCCCCTAAACAGTAAGAACATGCATAAGATTGGAGGAAAAGAAACTCGATCTAGAATCTAAATAGCATAAAATTTTTGAAACATGGAACAAGGAAAATTATTTAAAGTAACAAATAATGAATAAAAGAAAAGAAGCAATGAGCATATTGTAGGATACTCTTCTAGCAAGGTCAACTAGGGCAACAACATCATCATCAAAAACTATGTCATCCAGCAAATCCTCTTTGATAATGTATTTAGCACCACATGCCTGCACATTTACAATTTAATATTCAGACAAAAGCTTTCCAAGAAGATGTATCCCATAGTGAAATGCAGTTAAGCATTGAAATTTTCCAACTCATACAATGACTCATTGCACATTTTGATAACATTTATATGCAGATTTTTTTTGTTTGAAGAAAAAAATTATGATAATTGAATCAATAATAGAATAATTAACTCTAAAAATATCTAACATAAGTAAATGAGAAGCAGTCAATTTTGTTGAGTTACCTTCTTTTATTTTATTTTATTGTATTATGAATTAAGAGTGCCCATAATATATAAGAGTACGCCATTCATGTTTCCAAGTGTGTGTGTGTGTGTGTGTGTGTTTTTCTATATATATATATATAATTATATATATATATATATTATTTTGATAGTTATACATTAACTTTATTATATAATATTTTTCGTTTTATTTCATTTTTATATGGGAGCAGCTGATATTATGATATCTCAATGCATTTTGACCATTCTATATGGATGCATCATTATACACATTCCATTATAAGTTTAACTATTTGTTTATATGGCTTAGAAATTCGACTCATTATATACATATAGTTAAACATAATGTTGTATGTTGTTATACATGTAATTATAAATATAATTACATGTGGTTATATATATAGTTACACATATAGTTAAAATTATATTTATACATGTAGGTATATATATTTTTTCATATAAATTTATATATTTATACATATAGTTATGTATAGGTATAGATATAATAAAATATATTTTTATATATTAATATATAAAAATTTATATTAAATATATGTTGTAAATTATATATTTAAATATAGTTATGCATAAAGTTTTTCTTGTTATACATATAGTATGATATAATAATTTATAGTTATATGTTATTATACATATAGTATATAGTTATAAATAGTTATATATAGTTAAACATATAGTTATATAAAGATATATTCATATAAGTAGTTATAAGTAGTTGTACATAAATATATACAAAGGCATAAACAAGTATATAGATTTACATAAATGTATACTTATAATAGATAGTTACAAATATAGTTATATTTAATTATATAGAGTTTTATATAGTTATACAAATATTTATATATAGTTCCTAGAATTGCATTCCAATAAATTCTACAAATAAAACTCGATAATACATATAACTCTTTCATTCTTCACTTTAAGTGTTCTTTAAGCAAACTAATAAATTTTCACTTAACTCTTTCATTCTTCATATTAAATGTCAAGTGTTCTTTAACCATTGTTCTTCTTGATTAAATGTCAATTTAAATGTATGGTTTTTATGTGGCTTGGAAATGATTCTTGGATGAATGTTATTCCTAGAAAACTTTCTGAGCCTTGATCTCTATTATTTTCTTTTGGTTGTTTTTAGATTCAATATGAAGTTGCTTTATTTCTTCCAAATATGGACACAAACATACTACAATGAAAGTGGTTGAATTTTCTTCATATCCTAGTAGATTAATATAATTAGCATACTCGCCAAATTGATGCAAAACCATTGATAATTTATTATTTTGAGGTTTATGTTTGAAAAATTTAACCTTTGTTCTCATATCACTTTGTTAACTTGCTATCACTAGAAAATTGTATTAAGTTTTTATACCTATTTGTTAACTTTTTATCACAAAACTATTGATAATTGATGCAAAACCATTCTTCTTATACCTATTTGTTAACTTGTTATCACAAGAAAATTTTATATTAATGGAAACGGAATCATAATTGAAGATAATGAATAATTCATTCTATATCCAATTTTAAATAAGATAGTGCTAATAATTTTAAGTTATGGAATGATTATAAAAAAACTCAATATGTGATAATAACAATTCCTAATATATAATAATTTGCAGCATATTATCATTGACTCTGTGATGAGATTTTTAAAAACCTTAAAAGGTAAAAATATTAATTGGTTAATTAGTGATTGATTGACCAAATTAGCTCATTTTATACCTACCAAAGTAATGTTTTCCATAAATCAATTGGCTTCTATATATATATATATAAGAGATTATGAGAATGCATGGAGAATTTTTTTTTATAATATCTAATAAAGTTCCTCTTTTCACCTCTATGTTTTGTTATAGTATACACAACCAAGAACAAGTTCAAATGAAGTTCAACCTAAGGGAGAGTTTTTGGCAAGAAAAATGAGAAAAAGAAAAGATTCAAAAACTACTTTTTGAAAAAACATAAAAAGTCTTAACTACATAATTCCATAAGAGGAAAACACACAGAAGAGTTTTCTAAAACTTATGGTTGTTTTTGAAAATGATAAGCTGGAGAAGATACAAAACATTGTATGCAAAGAAAGAAAGTAAGAAGCTATAGATAAAAAGATACAAAAGAGGTTACGAAGATGAGTTGTAATGAAAAGATGTAGCTCACAAACTAACTCATGCATATTGGAGTTTTTTTTTCTATATTTATTTCTTTTCTTGTTAATAATTAGAATGCTGTGTAATATTTTTGTCAGAAAAAAACTTACATCAACATAAATCTAAAAATAGGCTAAATTCATTTATGCTAGGGTTAGTTTAAATTTTAAGATGTGCATTTTAATAGTTATCTTTCAGAAAAAAAAATTTCATTCATTAAATTATTTTTATTATTTATTTTTTGCTTTTATTTGGACAATATTAATACAATATAATACTAATATATTTCTTGAAAGGTTAAATCTGTGGATCAAAGTTGGTTGATGTTTATTTAATAATTTTATTCTAAAGTTAATATTATTGATTTATAAGTAATATAAGAATATAATATTATTATTTTGCAAATCCTAAAGGACATATATCATATCATGTTGTTTTTACTATATTCGCAAATTAATCTATTTAATCTAGATATAAAATTTGAGAAGCATGTTAATTTAAAAAAAATGCATGTAAAGTTTAAAATATGGCTTATTGGGAATTTTTACTAATATAATTGAAGAAACAACTTAAAGAAAATCATCAGTTATAGTATAGTCCATTATAAAAATGTTATTTCCTTATTACCTTATTTGTTACTTTTGTTATATCCTAGAATTTTTTTGTTATTCATAACTTCATTTTTATTTGCTTACATTTAACATTTTTAATTACTTTGCTGATATTAGTTTTTTCTTTTACATTATGTATTGACCATGTACACTTGTGTGAAATTTTTAAATTTTACATTACTGTTAGAAATAATAAATAAGTTTTTGGTACTATTGCCTATGATTGAAAATAATGAAAATTATTATAGGTATTTATAATGTTTTTATAATTATACATATAGTAAAAGACAATTATTTATAGTTATATGTTCATATACTTATAGTATATTTAGTTATAAATAAATTTATATATAATTATATTTAATTATACATATAGTTATAAATATGTATGTAGTTAAAGTTATAGTTATATATAACATTTTTATAGTTATACATATAGTAAAATACAATTATATATAGTTATATATTATTATACATATGGTATATTTTGTTAAAAATATAGTTATATAGTATTACACATATAGTTATAAAATATTATATAGTTAAAAAAATAGTTATATAGTTATTAATATAGTTATAAAAATAGTATACATAGTTACAGATATAGTTAAATATAATTATGAAAATTTTATATAGTTATACAAATATTCATAAATAGTTATACATATATAGTTAAACATATAGCTACATATATGTTGTTATACATGTTGTAGATGAAGTTATATATAGTTTTTCATGTAATTATATATATTTAAACATATAGTTATGTAAAGGTATTGATGTAGATAAATGCATTTATATCTAGTTATATGTTGACATACATATTGTTAAGTACATTTAAATATAGTTATATATATATATATGTGTGTGTGTGTATGTGTGTGTATTAAATATATGTTGTTATATTTATATATAGTTATGTATACTATTTTTATAATTATACATTAGTTAAATACACTTATACATATTAATGTGTTATTAATCTTGGGATCATCATATTACCATAATTTTTTATGCAAATATTAAATATATTGTTTTATACACATAGCTCGCCAGAAACACTAACACACATTTCGTGATTAAAATCCAAAATCACAAGCCTGTCTGAGTGGAAAAAAACATGGATATCAAGCTTGCATACCATACCTACTATGCAACATCAACATCCACACAATGAGAATGCATTATATCACACATGCATTAAGTATGTATACGAATTAGTGTGTATAAGTAATCCAAGCATACCAAGGTGATTAATGAAGTATTGTGTATAATATATGGTAATAGTGACGGTAGAAGAAAAAATTCAAAAAAAAAGTAGAATCCAAACACACACTCTGGCATTAAGATAATCGATGAAGAGTTAGGGTAGAAAACATACTTAAAATCAATAAGAAACTCACGGCTTGAAGGAATTATCACTTACTCTACTATTAGGTTATATTGTATCGGTGTCGAGAAAGATAGGTGGAGCATTTGGAGAGAGTAAGAGTTATCTCTTGGACAACAAGAAAGCATTCTTGAATTAGTAAAATTCCGAAAATGTTTTTATTTTTTATTATCAAAACATTCAATAAATCATAAATATATAAACAACATAAAGACTCATATTTTTTTTATTATCAAATTATTTTAAAAAAGTTCATATGTGTGTAGCAAGTCACACATGAAAAACAAACACCTTACAATTTTTAATTATCAAATTAATTAAATAATAAATATATAAACAACTTCAAAATATAGATCTATGGAAAATGGATACAAAATTTGCAAATTTCATATAGCAAGGCAAATTTGAAAATATGATTATTCTTCAAGCCGCTCTACTAAAAGTTATAAACACTCTTTATGTTAAAAAATATATAAATATATATATTTTATGGTTATAAATTTTTAATAATTCATATTAATTTTTATAAAGATAATATGAAATAATTTTAAAAGCATAAAATTTCATATTAATTGAAATAATATATAATTTTTAAAATTCTAAAAATTACTTAAAGTGAGAAAATAAAAAAAAATTATAATTAATATTTTAATAACGATTGCATTTTAAAAGCTATTAATAAAAATATTACTCAATTGTTTAATTCTTCTAAATTTTAGTAGCAGCAAACATCTATATATTTATTTTTAAATAACTTTTTTATTTTCTTTTAAATTTAATGAAAAAATTTCCATATTTATTATAATTCAAGATTTTCAAATTTAGTATTAATTATTTTTTTAAAAGTTTCCTATATTCATAAAATTTTTTTTATACTTATAATAATATAAATATTTACTAGTTTATTCATCAATTTAGATATTTTTGTAAATAATTTCTATTTAATCATACAATAAATTATTTTATCTTTATATTAGTAGAAATTTTAATGTATGTTCATTTATTTTTTAAAATATCTTTAATTATTATTATAATTATAGAATTAATTATTTAATGTTACTTTAATACAAATTTTTAAGTTTCCTAATTATATATTTTAGAAAAAATTTTTATATAATTTTTTAAAAATTTTATTATCATACAAAAAATTTTTTCATCCTTATTAATATAATTATTTTTTTGTGTTCTTATATTTTTTAAATTATTTATTTATAGTATCATATTTTTATAATTTTATGAGGAGAATGTGTCTTTTAAGGATCACTTATCTAGAGCCCATGACATACAATTAATAAACAAAATTGAATAACATATTAAAACAAATAATAAATTAAAAAAAATTAAATCATTAAATTATGGAGATGAAAATTATTCCAAGTGCAAATAGCTAGGGAAAAATCCTTAACTAAATGGGTATATTTTGTAAAAAATAAAATTTAAGAAATAGTCATTTGCAATAAAATATAAAATAGTAAAAAAAATTTCAGATAATTATTTAGCGACGGATTTTGTCTCGATATAATTAGCTAGGGAAAATCCATCGCTATATTCGTTGCTAAATTCTTAGTTTTCTTTGCGTGAAAATCTATGAAAATATTAGCGATAGAATTTATCTTGATATAATTAGCTAGCGAAATTCCATCGCTAAATCCATGGCTAAATTCCTTGTTTTTTTGTCCGAAAATCTATGGGGGTGTTGGTGGTGGAATTTATCTTGATATAATTAGCTAGGAAAATTCTGTTGCTAAATCCATCGCTAAATTCATGATTTAATTAGCTAGGGAAATTCTATCGCTAAATTGTCTCTAAATTTTAGTTTTTTTTGTGCAGAAATTTAAGAAAATATTAGCTAGAGAATTTATATCGATATAATTAGCTAGAAAAATTCTATTGAAAAATCCATCTCTAAATTCCCACTTTAATTAGATAAAGAAATTCCATCTCTAAATCTTTCACTAATTTTCTCAGTTTTTTGCACGAAATCTATGAAAATATTAGCTACGAAATATTTCCAATCAGATATTTTCGTCAATAATCCATTGCTAATCCATCACTAATCCGTTGATAGTATTTATTTCAATGTAAAATCAAAAATCTCTTGTTATTAACTAGCTAATCCCTCGCTATTTAGCTAGGGATTGTTCCCTAGCTAAATTTTCCTAGCTAAATTTTCCTAGCTAAATCAATATTTTTTTATAGTGATATAAATAGACAGATAGATAGGCATAAAATAGACAAATAGATATATAGTTAGATACACAAATATATAGACAGATAGATATATAGATAGACTATTAGATACTTAGTAAGACAAATAGCTAGATAGATAGATAGACAAACAAATATATAAATAGTTATAGACAGATAGATATTTAGATAGAAAGACAGACTTATAGATAGGTAGGTAGACCAACAGATAAATAGACTTATAGACATACATATCGAAAAATAGATATATAGATAGATAGTTGAATAGACAGATAGATATTTTGACAGACCTGTAGACATACAAATAGATAAATAGGTAGATAGATAGATAGATAGACACATAGACATACATATAGATAGACAGACAAATAGATTGATAGATATATAGGTAGATATATAGATAGAGAGTAGAAAGATAGATAGACAATAGATTGGCAAATAGACAGACATATAGAATGACATATAAAAAAATAAATATATAGACAAATAGATAGATGGATATATACATGAATAGATATATGGATAGATAGACAGATAGATAAATATACATAAAGATTGATATATAGATAGATAAATAGTCAAATAGATAGATGAATAGATTTATGGATAAATAGACAGATAGATAGATGGACAAATTGACGGATGGATAGATGAATATTACATGTATAGATAGATAAATAGATTGATGGATAAATAGATGGGTAGATAGATGGATAGATATAGCGATAGATGGATGGATATATAGATGAATTAATAAATGTATAAATAGACGGATGGAAAGATGGATAGATAGATAGATAAATTTAAAGATATGTGAATAGATAAACAGATAGTTTGATAGATAGAATGACTGATAGATAGAAAAATAGATAGATAGACAGAAAGATAGATAGATAGATAGACAAACAGATAGATAAATAGAAAGATTGATAGATAAAAAAAATATATAGATAGATAGATAGAGATATAGATAGACAAATATATAGACATATAGATAGATAGACAGATAGATAATAATAATATATATATATATATATATATATATTGATAGACATATTGATAGATATATTGTTAGAAAGTTAGATAGATAGATAGATTGACACATAAATAGATAGATAGATAGATTGATTGATATACAAATTAATAGACAGATTAATAGGCAAATTGATACACAAATTGATAAAAATAAAAAAAAGATAGATAGACACATATATTGTTATACAAATAAATATATAGATAGATAGATAGGAAAATATGCAGATAGATTGATAGATAGATAAACAGATAAACTTAATGACATATAAATAGAATTGAAATATATAGATACATAGATTGATTGATATATAGACAGACAGATAGTTAGATAGTTAGTAAGATAAACAGATAAAAAGATAGATAGAAAGAAAAACAAATAGATAGATAGACACTTAGATATATAAAGAGATAGACATATAGACAGATATATAGATAGTTAGATTTTAATATAGATAGAAAGATAGATAGACAAATATATTGATATATAGGAAGATAGACATATAGAGAGATATACATATAGATACATTGCAAATAAATAGACAGATAGATATATAGATAGACAGATAAATAGCTAGATAGATAGATAGATATATAGACACAGAGATAGATAAAGAGATAGACAAATATATTGATACAAAGATAGCCAAATAAATATTTAGACAAATAGATAGATATACAAATAGAAAGATAGAAAGATAGATAATAGATAATTAGACAAATAGATATAAAGATAATCAAATAGATAGGAAAATAGATATACAAATTGATAGATATATAGTTAAACACATATACAAATAGACACATAAATACATAGATAGATAGACAGATAGATAAATAAATAGATACAAAGATATAAGACAAATAGAAGAAAAGATTGACAAATAGTTAGATAGACAGATTAACAGAAAACTATATAGATAGATAGGCAAATAGAATGATAGACAGACAGATAGATAGATAGATAGATAAATAGGTAAATAGAGAGACAAATTATAGATAGAAAGATTAACATATAGATAGATAGATACTTAAAAAGAAAGTCTGATAGATAGATAATTAGATAGCAAGATAGTTAGATAGATCAATATACAAATATATAGATAGACAACTATATAGATAGTTAAATAGATAGATATATAGATGGATATATATATATATATATATATACACACATAGAAAAATAGATAAATATAGAGATAGAAAGATAGGTAGAAAGAGATAGGCATAATTATAGATAGATATATAGATAGAAGGATAGATAGGTAGATAGACTAATAGATTGATAGGTAGTTAAATAGATTGATAGCTACATAGATAGATAGAAAAATAGATAAATTGACAGATAGATTGATAGACAATAGATAGATACATAATATATAATAGAACAAAAGATAGATAGATAGATAGATAGATAGACAAATAGATAGATATACATATAGATAGATAATAAGTATATATATTGACAAATAGATAGATATAAAGACAAATAGAGAGAAAGAAATATAGATAGATACACTCATAGACATCTAAATAGTTAATTAGATAAATAAATAGATAAACACATAAGAAAATAAAATTATTGAATATAGGCCTATACAAAGATAGCCAAATAAATATATAGACATGTAGGCAAAAAGATAGTTAAATAGAAGAAAAGAAAGAAAGAAAGAAAGAAAGAAAGCTAGATAGATAGATAGATAGACATATTTAATGAAAGTTAGTAGACAGATAGATAAATAGCAAATAGATAGATAGATAGACAAATACATGGACAAACAAATAGACAAATAGACATACACAACTATAGACAGATAGATAGATATACAGATAAATAGAAATAGATAGACAAATAGATAGGTATATTGACAGACATAGAGAAAGGAAAATTGGTAGGAAATAGAAAAATAGATAGATGATAGATAGACAAACAAATATACTAACATTTAGAAATATAGATAGAAAGATAGATAGAAATACAAATATTTTGATAGATAGAAAGTTTGATATACAGATAGATAAACAATTTGATAAATAGATCATTAGTCAGTTAGTTTGATATATCAGATAGATAGATAGACAGAAAAATAGACAGATAGATAGACAGACAGATAGATAGATAGATAGAGTGACAGATAGATAGATAATTAGTTAGATAGATATATAGAAAGATATAAAGACAATTAGTTAAATAGATAGATAGACAAATAGATAGATAGGCAAATAGATCTATAGATCGATAGATAGATAGATATATAGATAGATAGATAGATTAATAGATACATAGATAGACAGACAAACAGATAGATCGATTGTTTGATATACAAATTAATAGACATAGAGATAAAGAGATAGATAGATAAATAGATTGATTGATTGAATTATAGGTTGTTAGATAGATTGATAAACAAATTCATAGAAAAATTGATAAACATATAAATAATAAATAGATAGAGAG
Source organism: Sapria himalayana (assembly GCA_029783825.1). Lineage (NCBI taxonomy): Eukaryota > Viridiplantae > Streptophyta > Magnoliopsida > Malpighiales > Rafflesiaceae > Sapria > Sapria himalayana. The sequence continues at coordinate 56,546 of JAREIK010003375.1, read as the reverse complement.
ATATATAAATATACAAATAGATTGACTGATAGATATATAGTAAGATAAATAGGCAAATAGATAAATAGATAGACTGATATTTTGATAGATAGATAGATAGATTGAAAAATAGATAGAAAGATATATAGAAAATAGATAGATAGATATATAGATAAATAAATAGATAGATAGATAAATAGATAAATATACACATAGATATGTACATAGACATATAGAGAGATAGATAGATAGCTAGATTGTCGTATAGATAGATAGATAGATAGACAAATAAATAGATAAAGAGATACATAGATATATATATATATAGATCGATAGGTAGATAAATATATAGGTAGATATATAGAGAGATAAATAGATAGATAGATCGTCAAATAGATAGGTAGATAGATAGACATATTAATAGATCATAAATAGGCAAATATACATATAGATAGATAGACAAAAAGATAGATCGATTAATAGACATAGATATATAAAGAGAGACATATAGACTGATACATAAAAAGCCAATAAACATATTGACAGATATATATATATACAATTAGAAAGATAAATAGATAGTTAGATTGATAGATTGATAGAAAAATAGATAGATAGATAGATAGATAGACCGATAGATAGATAGACTAATAGATAGGGGGATTGATAGATAGACACATAGACAAATAGAAACATAAACTCATAGATAGATAAATAGTCAGATAGACAGATAGACATATAGAATATTGATAGATTGTAAAATAAAGAGAGCGACACTTAGATAGATAGATAGATAGGTAAATAGAGATATAGACAAATATAATGATGGATAAATAGATAAATAAACAGATAGATAGATAGATAAAAATATAGATACATTTATTATAGACTGATAGATAGATAAAATATATATCCAAATAGATAGATAGCTCGATATAAAGATAGATATATAGATAGAAAACTATATAGTTAGATAGATAGATAGACAGATGGATATTTAAATAAATAGATAGATAGATAGAAAGATAGACATAGAGATTGAAAGATAGACATAATGATAAAGATAGACAGAAAGTTATATAGATAAATAGATGTATTTATAGATAGAATGATAGACATTTTTATAGATAGACAAATATATAGAGAGATAGATAGGTAGATAGTCTTATAGACGAATAGAAAAAAGATAGACAGACAGATAGATAGATAGATAGATCATCAAATAAACAGATAGATACATATACCATAAATAGATATAAATACAAATAAATATATAGATAGATAGACATATAGACAAATAAAGATATAGATATATAAAAAATATACAAATATAGCCAGATAAACATATATACGGAAAGAAAAATAGACAGATAGATAGACAAATAGATAGGTATATATATATATATATATATAATATATAGATAAACAAATAGATAGATAGATACATAGATAGATAGATAGATAGACAGATAGATAGATAGATAACATATAAAAAGATAGATAGACAAATAGACAGATAAAAAGATATAAAGCCACACAGACAGATAGAAAAAGAAATGGATATATAGATACATAGACATATATATAGATTGACTGATAGAAAGATAAATAGATAGAAAAATAGATAGAAAAATAGATAGATAGATAGATAGATATACAAATAGACTTATAGTTAGATAGATAGATAGCAAATAGGCAGATAAAAATATCTTTAGATAGATAGATAATCAGATAGATAAATAGACATATAGATAGATAGACAAATAGACAGATAAATAAATAGATAGATAGTTAGACAAATACACAATTAGATAAATATATAGATAAATAGATAGATATAAAGTTAGTTAGATAGATAGATAGATAAAAATATACAGAGATAGGTATATAGATAAATAAAAATCTAGATAGATAGATAGATAGATAAACAAATATATAAATAACAAAAAGACACATAAAGGCATAAACAAATAAACTTTTTTATAAATACAAAGATAGATAGAAAAACATAAGAATAGATATACAATAGATCGATAGATAGATAGAGAGATAGATTGATAGGCAAATAAAGAAATAGAAAGATAGATAGATAGGAAAATAGAGAGATGGACTAATATAAATTTATACAGATATATAGATAGGCTGATAGGAAAAAAAGATAGATAGATAAACAAATAGACTGATAGATCATTAGACATATAGATAGTTAGATAGATAGATAGCTAGATATACAGATAGATAGTTAAATAGTAGAAAGCTATAAAGATATATAGATAGATATAAAAAAAGTTACATTTATAGATAAATAGATATTTAAATAGACTAATAGACATATAGATAGATAGATAGATAGATAGACAAATAGATAGATAGTTAGATAGATATATAGACATATAGATAGATAAACATATAGATTGATAGAAAGATAGATATACATTTAGATATATAAACAAATAGATATATAAACAGATAGATTGATAGACCGAAAGATAAATATATTGATATATATATATATATATATATATATATATATTTAGATATATAGATATATAAATATATAGATAGATTAATATATAGATATATAGATATAAAGCAGGCAAATAGATCAATATCCAAATATACAAATTGTGTTCTAAAAAGATATAAAAATAATTTGATAGATTGATAGATAGATGGATAGTTTTATTGATTGAAAAATAACTAAATAAATAGATAGATAGTTATATAGATTGATAGATTTCTATAAAGATTTGCATTTAAATACATAAAGACGTATATACATAGACACGTAGACATATACACATATTGACACATAGATGGATATACAAATAGACATATATAATGATAGATAAATAGACATATAGATAAATAGATAAATAGATAGATAGATAGGAAAATAGAGAGATAGATAGCTATACATATAGATAGATAGACACAATGATAGATAGATGGAAAGAAAAGAAGATAGACTAAAAATATATATAGATAGATATATATATAGATAAATAGAGAGATGGATTATTAGACAAATTGATAAATAGGCTAATAGATAGATATATTGTACGGTAGAAAAATAGACATATAGACAAATAGGTTTATAGGAAGATTAGTTCATAAACATATATATGATAGACAAATAGATAAATAAACATATAAATAGATAGATAGACAAATAGATAGATAGATAGATTGACAAATAGAAAGAAAAATAGATTGATTGATTCATTGACAAATATATAGATCGGCTGAAAGGTAATTAAATAGATATATTAATCAACATGTCGATAGATAGATAGATATATATTGATAAGTAAATTAATAGATAAATAGATAGACAAATATTCATATATTTAGATAAATATATAGTCACATAGACACATAGATTGGAAATAATATAGATAGATAGATGATAGATAGATAGATAGATAAATAGATAAATAGATAGATAAATTAATAAATAGATAGATAGATTAATAGATCATAGATATATAGATAGATAGATTAACTGATAGATAGAAAGATAGTTAGTTAGTTAGTTAGATAGAAATATAAATATTAGATAGTTATATGGATAAATTGATCTACATATAGACAATTAAATAAAAATATATATTTTGAATGATAGATTGGTAAATAGAAAAATAGACAAATAGATAAATACAAATGTTGATGGATAGAAAGATAGATGATAGAAAAATATATAAAAAGATACATAGATAGTTAGATATTTTAATAGATAGACATAAATAAATATAAACAAATAGACTGATAGATTGATAGACTAATAGACTAATAGATTGATAGACATATAGACATATTGATAGATACACCAATAAACACATAGATAGATAGACATATTGTCTAATATAGTGATAGATAAAAAGATAGTTACTTAATTTGATAGAATGATAGTTAGAAAATTAAACCGATAGATATATAGATAGATAGATAGATAGATAGATAGATAGATAAATAGATAGACAAATAGATAGACAGATAGGTAGATCAATAAATTTATAGATAGACACACATATATATATATATATATATATATATATATATATATATATATATACATATATATAGAGTAAGATAAATAAATAGATAGATCAATAGATATTTAAATTGATAGATATACTAATAGAAAGATATGTAGATAGATATACATATATATAAATATAAAGATTGATAGATAGATAGGTTGACAGAAATATAGATATATATATATATAGACAGATAGATATATAATGTGATATTCATATAAATATATAGAGACATAAACACATTGAAAGATATATAAACATATAGCTAGATAGCTAGAATGATAGATAGACATATATACAATTATATTAAAATATAGATAGATTGATATATAGAAAGATAGATAATAGATATATAGATAGATAGATAGCTAGCCAGATAAAAAGATACAAAAATTGAAAGTTATATAGACAAATTGATAATTAGATAGATAGAGAGAGACAGATAGATTAATTGATAGATATATATAGATATATAGATATATAGAGATATATATATATATATATATAGATTGAAAGATATATAGATAGATAGATAGATAACCAGAGAGATAGATAAATTGATTGATAGATAGACATATAGAAAAGTAGACAAATAGAAACATAGAGAGATAGATAGACAAACAAAAATACATAAAATAGAAATACATATAGATAGATTTACAGATAGACATATAGATAGACATATAGATAGACATATAGATAGACAAATAGATAGATAGATAGATATATAGGTAGAAAGATAGATATATACATTGAAAGATAGATAGTTAGACAGGTATATAGATAAAAAAATAGATAGATAGAAAGATAGACACATGGTAGATAGACAAATAGACAAATAGAAAGATAGAATATAAATAGATAGAGTGAAATATTATATGATAAAGTGATAGACAGACAGATAGATAGATAAATAGATAGATAGATCGATAGACACATAAATATATAAGTAGATAGACAAATAGATAGATAGTTATTTATAAAGATAGTCACAAAGCCAGATAGATGGATATGAAAATAGACAGATAGATTGATTGAGAATTATATAGATAAACTAAAAGAACTATAGACATATAAACATTTTGATATATAAGAACATATACATATTAATAATTAGTCAAATAGACAAATAGTGAGAAACGCTGATAGATACATAGTCAAATAAATAGATATAGAAATAGATAGATAGATAGATGTAAAGATAGATAGATAGATATAGACATAAATAGAGAGATAGACAAATAGATATATATATATATATATATATATATATATTATATTATTTATTTATTTATTTATTTAGTTAGACTATTATATAGTTAGATAGATACAAAGACAGATAGATAGATAGATAGATAGATAGGTAAACAAATAGACATATTGACAGATTAACAGATAGACTGATAAAAATATAGATAGATTTATAGAAAGAAAATAGATAGATAAATAGATAGACAAATAAAGAGTTAGAATCATTTAAAATAGATAGATACATAGAAAGACATATAGATAGATAGATTGATTGACAGTTAGATATATTGATAGATTGATAGATAGACATATAGATAGGCATATAGATAGATAGATAGATTCATATACATATAGATAGGTAGATAGATAGGTATATTGATAGATAAATAGATACATAGACACCTTTAATAATTGATAGATAGACATATAGATAGATAGATAGACATATAGATACATTGATAGATAAACATATATACTAATAGATTGATATATAGATAGATAGATAGACAGATATATTGATAGCCTGATTCATAGATATATAGATAGACAGATAGATAAACAGATAGATTGATTGAAATTGAGATTGATATATAGATAAATAGAAAGATAAATAGATAGAAAGATAGATAGTTATAAGACAATACCAATAGAAAGATAGATAGATTGACAGTTATATAGATACACAGATAGATAGATAGATAGAGTGATATATAGATTGACATATATATACATAGCTAGATATAAAGATTGACAAATAAAAAGATATATAGAGAGACAAAATAGATAATTAGACAAATACAAAGAATATAGATATAGAGATATATAAATAGATAGATAAATAGATAGATAGATAGACAAATATATACATAGATAGAAAGACGATAGCCAACTTAACAAATAGATAATTAGAGTGATAGACTAAAAGACAACTAGAGAAATATATATATATATATATATATATATATATATATATATATAGACAGATATATACATAGACAGACAAATAGATAGATATATTGACTGACAGATAGATAGATAGATAGATAGATAGATAGAAAAATAGACAGATTGATAGATAAACAAATAGATAGACTAATAGATAGATAGATAAATAAAAAGATAGATAGTTAGATAGTGATAAGTATAGTTAGATAGATAAATAGATAGATAGAAATATAAAAAAAATAGATAGACAAATAGACTAATAGAAAGATAGATAGATAGACAAATAGATAGAAAGATAAATAGACATAGTGACAAATGGACATATAGATAGATTGACATATATATAGATTGATAGACAGAAAAATAGATCGATAGATAGTGAAACAAATAGACTAATAGATAGATAGATCGCAAACAAACAGATAGAATGATCGACAGACAGATAGATATATAGATCGATAGATAAATAGATAGATATATATATTGATAGAAAATAGATAGATAGACAAATAGATAGAAAGATAGATAGATAGAACGATAGATAGATAGGTAGGTAGATATATAGATAAACAAATAGATAGATAAACATATAGATAGATAAATATATAGATATATAGATATATAGATTTAAAAATTTATAGATAGATTTTTAGATAGATAGATAAATAAATATATAAATAAACATAAAGAAAGATATTTAGATATCCAATTTGACAAATATACTTATAGGTAGATAGATAGATAGTTACATAAATAAATAAATAAATAATATATATATATATATATATAAAGATAACTAGAAAGTTAGATAAATAGACAAATTGATCTATAAATAGATACAAAGATAAACACTTAGACACAAAGACAAAAATTCAAATAGACACATAGACACTTAGACAAATAGACTAATAAATGGTTACAAAGATAGATAAACAAACATAAGAATATATATACAAATACAGAGATAGACAGATGGACAAATAGATAGATAGAAAAAAATAGAGATAGAGAGATAGATTGATAGATAGGCAAATAGAAAGATATACCAATAAATAGACAAATACACATTGATAGACAAATAGATATATATATATATATATATATATATATATAAATTGATAGAGAGCTAGACCTATTGATATATAGACAAATAGACAAAAAGACACATACACACAAAGACACACAAAAATACTAATAAATAGATACAAATATATAAAAACAAACATAAGAATAGATAGACATATAGATAGATAGACAGATAGATAAATAGATGGCTATAAAAATAATGAGATACAAAGATAGATAGATAGGCACATAGATAGATAGACTAATATACAGATAGATAGATCGATAGATAGATAGACAGATAGAAAGATAAACAAATATAAAGATGGATAGAAAGACTGATAGATTAATACATATATAGACTCAAAGATAGTTAGATAGATAGATAGATAGATATACAGATAGACAAGTAGATAGATATAAAGCTATTTCGGTAGAAAGATAGATAGATAATTATAGATTGATAGATTGATAGATCGATAGATAGATAGATAGACAAATAGATAGATAGTAAAATAGTAATAGAGATAGACAGATAAATAGATATATAGATAGATTGATAGATATACATATAGATAAATAGAGATAAAGATAGACAGATATATAGATAAATAAATTCAAATATTGATAGAAAAAAAATAAAAAAATATATAGAGATTTTGATATAAAGATAAATAATTATATAGATAGACTAATTTAAAGATATATAGATAAATAAATAGGTAGATAGACATATATCAAAATATACAAATAAATGTATAAAAAGATAGACAAATTTTAGATAGACTGGTAGCTAGATAGATAGATTGATTGATTGATAAATAAATAGAGAAATAGATAGATAGATTGATTGATAAATAAATAGAGAAATAGATAGATAGATAGATATATATATATATATATATATATATATATATATATATATATATATATACATTTAGATATATAGAGAGAAAGATTTTTAGACACAAGGACACGTATACACAAACATATTGACACAAAGACAAATACACATAGGCATATGCAATATTGACAGATAAATTGACAAATAGATATATAGATCGATATATAAATAGACATATAGACAAATAAATAGATAGACAAGTATATAGATATGTAGAAAGAAAAATAAAGAGATAGATAGATATACATAAAGATAAATACACATATAGATAGAATTATGGAAAGAAAGACAAATAGAAAGATGTATTAAAAGATATATAGATAGATAGATTGATAGATAACTAAATATATAGCTAGATAGATTAATAGATAGAAAGATATATAGATAGATATATTGATTGATTGATACACACACACACACACACATAGATAGATAGATAGATACTCTGATAGATAAAAAAAAGACAAATAGTTAGATAAATAAATAGACAGATAGACTAATAGGTAGATTGGTAGATAGACACATATATAGATAGAAATATAGATAGATAGAGATATATAGAGATCTATAGACATATAGAGAGATAGATAGATTGATTGATAGATAAATAGATAGACATATAGATAAATAAACAAATAAGTAGATAGGCATATAGGTAGATAGTTAGATAAATAAATAGACATATAGAAAAATAGACGGATAGTCAGATAGATAGATAGATAGATAGATTGATTGATGAATAGATAGGCAAAGAGACAGATAGATAGATATACAGATAAACAAATAGATTGATAAACAAATAGACAAATTTACAGATAGATTGATAAATAGTTAGCCATATAGAAAATTAGATAGATAGATAGATAAAGAGACAAATAGGCATATTGATAGAATAATAGATAGGTACAAAAATAGATAGACTAATTAACTAATAAAAAAAAGAAAATTAGATAGTTAGAGATATAGATAGATAGATAGATAGATAAATAGAAAGATCGACAGATAGACAGATAGATAGAATGAAAAAAAGGCATATAAACAGATAGATAAATTGATAGATTGATAGAGAGATTGATGGATAGATAAACAAATAGATAGATATAGATATATAGATATATATTATATATATATATAAGATAGACATATAGATAGAAAGATAGATACACAAATATATAGATAGGAAGATAGATAGATAGCCACATATACACATAGATAGATATATTTATAGATAGATAAACAAATAAATAGATAGAAAAGATAGACAAATAAAGAGATTGATAGATAGATACATTAATAAAATAGTACACAAATAGACATATAGATAAATAGATAAAAAGATAGATAGATAGTTAGATAATTATAAAATTATAGAGAAAGACATATAGACAAAAAGATAGATAGATAGATAGATATACAAATAGATAGATTTATAGTTTAAGATAGATATAAAGATATATAGATGAAATGATAGATAGATTGAATAATAGATATATAGATAGATAGATAGAAAGGTAGACACTTAGAAAGAAAGATAGATATATAAAAAAATTGATAAAAGATCAATAGATAGGTAGATAGAAAGATAGATAGATAGATTAACAATAGATTGACAGATTAATTGATATAGAGAAATACACAGAAATAGATAGATAGATATATAGACACATATAAAGATAGATAGTGAGATATATAGACAAATCGACAGATAGAAAGATAAATAGATAAATAGATAGATAGATATAAAGATATATATATATATATATATATATATATATATATCACTACAAGAAAATATCAATTTAGCTAGGGAATTATATCTACGGAATTTTAGTTAGGGATCAATCACTAGCTAATTTGCAATGGATTAGCTAGATAATAGCAAGGGAATGATGATTTAAAAAAAAATTGCAACGGATTAGCGAGGGAAAATTTTTCGAAAATTCCACTAAAGAAAAGTGGGGGATTTAGTGATGGATTTAACGACATATTAGTGACGAAAAATTTTCGTAAATTCTGCTAAAGAAAAGTATGGATTTTAGCGATAGATTTAGCAACTGAAAATTTTCGTAAATTCCGCTAAAGAAAAGCAGAAATTTTAGCGACGGATTAGCAATAGAAAATTTTCATAACTTCCACTCCAAAAAAGTGGAGATTTTAGTGACGAAAATTGCGATAGAATATTTCTCACTAATAAAAGTCTGAAATTAGTGACGGATTTAGCGACAGATTTTCCCTAGCTAATTATTAGCAATGGATTTAGTGACTGAATTACCCTTGCTAATAAAATCATTCATTTAGTGACTGATTTAGTGATGGATTTTTACTTGCTAATAAAATCATTGATTTAGTGATGGATTTAGTGACTGATTTTCCCTTACTAATAAAATCCATGATTTAGCGACAGATTTAGCGACGGACTTTCTCTTACTAATAAAATCTATGATTTAATGACAGATTTTTTCTAGCTAATAAAATTAGTAATTTAGCTACGGATTTAGTGATGGATTTTCCCTAGCTAATAAAATCTGTATTTTAGCTACGGATTTAGCCGATCGAATATCCCTAGCTAATAAAATCTATATTTTAGCTACGAATTTAGCCGATCGAATATTCCTAGCTAATAAAATCCATATATTAGTGACAGATTTAGCAATGGAATTTTAGTAGAAAATAAAATTTTTAATTTTGTGATGGCTTTAGGGATGGAATTTCCCTAGCTAATAAAATTTGTAATTTAGTGATGGAATTTCTCGAGCTAATAAATTCCATAATATAGCGGTGAATTTTCTCTAGCTTATAAAATCCGTAATTTAGCTACCGATTTAGTGATGGTATTTTTCTAGCCAATATTTAATTATATAATTTTTTTATTTATTATTTGTTTTAATATTTTATTTAATATTTGTTTTAATATTTTATTTATTTTTGTTTATTAAATTTATATTATTGATCTATAAATTAGCAATCCTTGAAACACACATTCTCCTCGTAAAATCAAAAAAATGATATTATATATAATTAATTTAAAATATATAAAAATACAAAAAAAATTATATTAATAAGGTCTAAAATAACTATTTTTATGATATATTAATTTTTAAAAAAATTATATTAAAAAATTTTCTAAAATTTTTAATTACAAAACTAAATAATTTAAATTAAAGTAACATTAAATAATTAATTCAATAAGTATAATAATTTTTTTGATAATTTAAAAATTAAATTAACATATATTAAAATTTATACTAATTTAAGGCAAAACATATTCTTTTTATTGTTTATATATTTATTGTTTAATTAATATTATAATAAAAATTTGTAATGTATTTGTTTTTCATTTGTACCTTACTACGCGCACATTAATTTTGTTGAAAAAATTTTGATAGCAAATAAAATTAATGAGTATTTTTGTATTATATATATATATATATATTGTTTATTTAATGTTTTAATAATTAAAAATATAAATATTATCCTAAAATATAATTCTCTCTCTCGACGTGATGCATCTCTAACAGATCCAAATTCCTCATCATTCCACCATTATCTCTCAATGCCGATTCAACTAAAATTAATTTGAGGTTTAAGTTTTAAATATTTATTGATTTAAGGTACGTTCATCGATTATCTTGGATTGCTTAATCGAAGAGTAAGCATTTTTATTTTAATTTTTTTGTTTATGAATTTCTTCTTTAATCACCATACGGTATGCTTGGATTTCATATATAAACATATTCATATAAATTCTTCATGCACCTGTGATATAATGTGTTGTCATTGTGTGGATTTTAATGGTGACCGTATACAAAAACAATATATAAATAGTATATATACTTAGGTTTGCTGACTTGCTATCTACAAAAATAGTATACATCAATATGCATGTGTATTTTATACATAACTAGTATACATACTTAGGTATGTTGACTTGGTATCTGCAAAAAATAGTATGCATCAATATGAATGTGTATTTTATACATAACTAGTATACATACTTAGGTATGCCGACTTGATATTTACAAAAAATATTCAAAAATGAGTAATGATTGAATTCAAAAATAAAATAAAATAAATATAATATAATATAATATAATAGATAAAATAAATAAAATGAATAAAATAAATAAAATAATAATTTAGCATTTCAAATTAAATTAAATTGATTATACTCGATTGAACCAGTTGGAACTATTCTACCAACTTTTAGAAAACTCAATAATATTCACACATGCAATTGAAAATAATTGAGTAAGAGTTTCTCAATTCACTTTGAAATGTTCTCGTGATATGTCTGGTTGTGTGCTAAGAACCCCATATAACTTTTATTTATAGGCAAGGTTCCAAGTTTTTTAATTTTTGATGCAACATTTAGTAAACCAACACATAGCTTTCACATGTCAAGTCAATCCTTGGCAGGTATACACATCATCATATAACAAGCACCCTTTCAAGCACTTGGATTAATGCACGAGAACATATAGTAAGCACATAATCAATACTTATCACTCATGTAAGCCAAGACATCGAAATCATACATACTAACATATGATATTCATGCAAGTAAGAATGTGATAAGCTTGTAAGTCAACATATGATATAAAAATAATTATTCTTATTAATTTTTTATAGAATATATTGTAATTTTTATACATGATTCATTTATATTCTTATGGTTGCACTTATCTTTAACAAAGATTACCATGGTGTGTGTGTGTGTGTGTGTATAAAGATTAATATTTACCATGTATATAACATTTTATAAATTAAATTTATCTCAAAATTATTTCAAAGATAATAACTTTATATTTATGTTTCTTGAAATAAAACACTTATATGTCTATAATTTCAATATTCCTTCAATAGATGTCTCATAGTGTGTGATTCCTTGTGACCTCTCTTGTATTAGTGATGAGTGGACTTGTTGAATCAAGTTTAGTAATATTAAAATAATGATTTCATACAAATATAATAAGATCAAGATATAGCAATGTGTCATGGACACTCAAGCTAAGATAGTATAAAATATATGAACCAAGCTTTTTTGTACATAATTACTATAAAGAATAATATTTTTAAAAACAAATAGCATGGTAATGATAATCTGAACCAACAACATGGTAGACTGATCGGAAAAAAGTATAATATTATAAATCTATAATATTTTTGATTTAGATAGAGGATATAGAAATATTAAAATTATTTAGACATTTTTAATGTTTATAATCCCCACAATTTCATGCAACACAATAGATTTTTTTTTACCAAAAAATATTTTATCAACTTCAATTTATGATTTTAGTTATAACTATGTAGTTTATTATTACTGTAACAATTCAACTTCTACCAAATTTATATTAGCTATAAATTATACCATTAACAACTATGGATTATGAAGAGTTTGGGTATATTTGTAACGTTGATGAATTTCATGTCATACAAGAATATTCTCCTTACGACAATATTCATTAGGATACCCTTTATCCTGCCGTGTTAATAACATCATCTTTTAACACATGGTAATTTATAGTGCTGCAATATGTTTATTTTAAACAATTTAAAAAATTAATAAATAAGAGTAGCAATTGTTATTTGAATGTTGTAGTTATTAGTTGAGTACCATAACTATTAGTTCTAACCTAAAAGCTTGAATCTAAGTTTCATGTTTCACAAAATTTGTGGTAGATGTATCTTGTAAAAAGTAATAAAGAATATAATAAAATATGAGAAGTATTATGGAAATGTATGTGTTATTAATGAAACATTAATTTATAGTACTAGAGAATATATGTGAGTACTTTTTTATAGTTTACTATGATATAAACATAATTTCTAATTATTTTTTAGTCTAGAACATATATTATTAAAAATTATTTTATATCTTAATAAAATAAATATAAATTAATATAATTTCAAGAACATCAAAACAATATAATAAAAAAATAGAAACATATCATAAAAATATAGCAAAATGAATTATAAAGAACATTAATAAGTTGTAAAAAAAATTTAAAACTATTGAGAATTATATTGTATTTATATATTTTTTTATCTTGAGATACTAGGATGAGTTGATTCATAAATATAATTTAATATAACTATATATATTATATGTATAATAAGATATAACTATACATAATTTTATATTATTAATGTATAACCTATATTTAAATATATAATTAACAACATATATTTAATATACATTTTTATATATTAGTATAAAAAATGTATTTTAGTATATCCATACCTATACATTACAATATGTATAAATATATGAAATTATATGAACAAATATATATACATACAAGTATAAATATAAGTTTAACTATATGTGTAACTATATGTATAATCACATGTAACTATATTTATAATTACATGTATAATAACATACAACATCATATTTAATTATATGTGTATAACTATATATAAATATTTGTAAAACTAAATAAAACTCAATATAATTAAATATAATTATATTTTAAACTATTTATACATAAATGTAAATCTATATATTTGTTTATAACATTGTATATATTTATGTATAAATAAATTTAACTACTAGTATGAATATATATATATATAACTAAATGTTTAAAGATTTATAATTTTTTATAACTATATATTTATATGTATACTAACATATAACTATAAATAATTCTATCTTACTATATGTATAACTATAAAAACTTTATACATAACTATATTTAAATATATAATTAACAACATATATTTAATATACTTTTTTATAAATTAGTATAAAAATATATTTTAGTATATCCATACCTATACATAATTATATGTATAAATACATGTAATTATATGAACAAATATATATACATACATGTATAAATATAAGTTTAACTATACGTGCGACTATATGTATAATCACATGTAACTATATTTATAATTACATGTATAATAACATACAACATCATATTTAATTATATGTGTATAACTATATATAAATATTTGTAAAACTAAATAAAACTTTATATAATTAAATATAACTATAATTTTAACTATTTATACATATATGTAAATCTATATATTTGTTTATAACATAGTATATATTTATGTATATATAAATTTAACTACTCGTATGAATATATATATATAACTAAATGTTAAAAGATTTATAATTTTTTATTACTATATATATTATATGTATACTAACATATAACTATAAATAATTTTATCTTACTATATTTATAACTATAAAAACTTTATAAATAACTATATTTAAATATATAATTAACAACATTTATTTAATATACATTTGTATATATTAGTATAAAAATATATTTTAGTATATCCATACCTATACATAATTATATGTATAAATATATGAAATTATATGAACAAATATATATACATACATCTATAAATATAAGTTTAACTATACGTGTAACTATATGTATAATCACATGTAACTATATTTATAATTACATGTATAATAACATACAACATCTTATTTAATTATATGTGTATAACTATATATAAATATTTGTGAAACTAAATAAAACATTATATAATTAAATATAACTATAATTTTAACTATTTATACATATATGTAAATCTATATATTTGTTTATAACATTGTATATATTTATGTATAACTAAATTTAACTACTCGTATGAATATATATATATATATAACTAAATGTTTAATGATATATAAATTTTATAACTATATATATTATATGTATACTAACATATAACTATAAATAATTTTATCTTACTATATGTATAACTATAAAAACTTTAGACATAACTATATTTAAATATATAATTAACAACATATATTTAATATAATTTTTTATATATTAGTATAAAAATATATTTTAGTATATCTATACCTATACATAATTATATGTATAAATATATGTAATTATATGAACAAATATATATACATACATGTATAAATATAAGTTTAACTATACGTGCGACTATATGTATAATCACATGTAACTATATTTATAATTACATGTATAATAACATACAACATCATATTTAATTATATGTGTATAACTATATATAAATATTTGTAAAACTAAATAAAACATTATATAATTAAATATAACTATATTTTTAACTATCTATGCATATATGTATACATATATGTAAATCTATATACTTGTTTACAACTTTGTATATATTTATGTATAACTAAATATAACTACTAATATGAATATATATATATATATATATATATATTGATAAATAAATAAATAAATATATATATATAACTAAATGTTTAATGATATATAATTTTTTATAACTATATGTATTATATGTATAATAACATATAACTATACATAATTTTATATTATTAATTTATTACCTATATTTAAATATATAATTAACAACATATATTTAATATACTTTTTTATATATAAGTATAAAAATATATTTTAGTATATCCACACCTATACATAACTTATATGTATAAATATATGAAATTATATGAACAAATATGTATACATACATGTATAAATATAAGTTTAACTATACGTGTAACTATATCTATAACTACTTGTAACAATATTTATAATTATATGTATAAAAACATACAACACAATGTTTAACTATATGTGTAAAACTATATATAAATATTTTTATAACTATGAATACCTCTATATAAATAAATATAACTTTATTTTTAATTATGTATACATATATGTATACATATATGTATATCTATATAATTGTTTATAACTTTGTATACATTTATTTATATTTACTTATAACTACTTGTATGCATATATCTATATAGAAATATATGTTTAACTATATGTAACTATTTATAACTACATTTACTATATATCCTAACATATAATTATACATGGGATTATATTAATTTGTTTAACTAATTTGAAATTAAATGGCCTAAGATATAATATCAACAATATGTAAACACGTAGAATGAGTGTTTGTTGATTAGGCTTATATATGGTATAATACAAATAAGGGTCATACTCTTACCTAATCCCATTCTTTGGTCCTCAGGCTCAAATATGAACTTATGTATTACAATAGGTGTAATATTTGATAGGTTTATACAGAAAAAATTTTATTTTCTTTTATATAATTTTTCATTCCAACACTGCATTCTCAATGTGTCACTCTCTCTCTCTCCCTATCTAATTATTCTAGTCACTCTATTCCTTTTTTTCTTTATATGTCACACACACACACACTCTCTCTTGTTATTTTCTTTCTCGCTCTCCTTTCTTGCTTATTCTCTCTCTCTCTCCCCCCATCTCTCTCCCTCATTCTCCCTCTTTCTCTCTCCCCCCCTCTCTTCATCTCTCTCTTCCTCTCTCTCTCTCTCTCTTTCCCTCTCTCTCCCTTTCACCAGTTCTCTTCCTCTCTCTCTCCATCCATATCTTTCTCCTTCTCTCTCTCTCTCTCCCTCTGTCTCCCCATTTCTCTGCCCCTCTCTCTCTTTCTACGCCTTATCTCTTTCTCTCTCCACCTTATCTCTCTCTCTCTCTCTCCACCTTATCTCTCTCTCTCCCTCCTCTCCTCCTTCAAACATTAAATGTCTTTTTTTTGCTTCTTTCTTGTGCATTATTGTACTTTTCACCCTTTATCTAGTATAACAGTGACATCTATTAATCTTTATCGTGCTAAAAATTACTTTATCTATTAATGTAGATTCTACAAATGCATTGCCTCAATATTCACGAAATTTAATTTTTAAATATTCATCTACAAGTAATTTTATTTAATAATTTGTATATTTTGAATTAATAGAATGTTTTATTTATAATAATGATTGGGCATTATTTTTTGTAAATAAAACATGGAAAAATGAGCCTAGATCATCCGTGGATGTACAGAAGGGATATTAATGGATTTTTTAATAATGAATTTTTGACTGGGCTTGAAACTTTCATCAATTTTGCATGTAGTCAATTGAGATTGATGGATGGTAAAAAAATTAAGTGTCCATGCAATCATTTATATATCTGTCTATGTATATGTCTTTCTATCTATCTATCTATCTCTCAAAATATGTACCTAGCTATATATCTATCAATCAATCTATTTGTCTATCTATCTATTTGACTATATATATATATATATATATATATCTATTTATATATCTATCTATTAATCTATTTATCTGTCTATTAATCTATCTATCTGTCTGACTATATATCTTTCAATCGATCCTTCTATATTTCTATCTATCTATCTATCTATATATGTATCTATTTGTCTATATAAATGTCTATCTATCTATCTATCTATTAATCTATATTTTTGTCTATCTATATGTATATATAACTATCTATCTTTCTATCGGCATATCTTTATGTCTTTCTACCTATTTATATTTCTGTTTATCTATCTGTATAACAATGTGTACATCTATTTAACTATCAATCTTTCAATCATTTTTTCAATCAATTTGCCTATTAATCTATCTATTAATCTATTTATAAATGTAATTATCAATCTATCTATCAATCTATCTATCAATCTAACTATCTATATGTTTATATATCTTCCAATCTATCTGTCTAATTATATATGTATATATCGATCTATCAGATTGTCTATCTATCCATCTATCTTACAGACTATCAATCCATCTTTCTATCAATCTAAACCTCCTATCTATTTGTCTATCTATCCATCTATATATCCAACTATCAATTCATCTTTCTATCATCTATATTTGTGTCTATCTATCTGTTTTTTTATCTCACTTTATATTTATCTATATGTCAGTCTATTTGTATGTCTATTTGTCTATCTATCGATCTATATATATATATATATATAGATATCTCTTTCTCTCTATTTGTTTATATGTCTGACTATCTATCTTTCTATCTATCTATCCATCTATCTATTTATCTATCTGTCTATCAAGCAATCTATCTATCTATCTATCTATCTGTATATATGTCTATCATTATGTCTATCCATCTAATTGTCTAATTATATATATATATATATATATATATATATATGTATCTATCTATATATCTATTTATCTATCTATCTATATATCTATTTATCTATCTATCTATGTATCTATCTATCAGCATGTCTATATATGTGTATATCTCTCTATCTATTAGTCTATCTATATATGTATCTATCTTTATGTCTCATTGTTTGTATATCTATATGTTTGTCTATCTTTCTATTTATCTCTCTATCTATTTATCTATCTAACTCCTTATATATATTTTTATCTATCTATTTATATATCTATCTTTCTATCATTCTATCTATCGATCTTACTATCTATCTGTCTAACTATCAACTATCTATCTATCTATTTATATTTCTATCTATCTATCTATCTATCTATCTGTTTATCTATCTATCTATTATCTATCTATCAATTTATATGTCTATCTATCTGGCTATGTATTTGTCTATATATATATATATATATATGTCTATAAATTTGTTTATCTATCTATTATCTATCTATTTGGCAATATATATATATATATATCTATCTATCTATGAATCTTTATATCTATATATTCATATGGCCTTCTTTTCTAATAATCTATTTGTCTATCTATCTATATATCTATCTATTTGTCTATCTATATGTCTAACTATCTATTTATCCATCTATTTATCCATCTATTTATCCATCTATTTATCTCTCTATCAATCAATTTGTCTATATATATGTCTATTTATCTATATATTTATCTATATATCTATCAATCTATTTATGTATATATATAAATCTATCTATCAATTTGTCTATGAATCTATCTAGCAATTTGTCAATTAATCTATCTATCAATTTGTCTATCTATCTTTCTATCAATCTATCAATCAATCTATTAATCTTTTTATCAATCTATTTATCTATCTATATAACTATCTATTTGTCTATCTATCTATTCATCTACCTATCTATTTATCAGTGTAAATATGTAACTATCTGACTATCTATATATTTGTCTATCTTTCTATTTATCTATTAGTCTATCTATGAATCTATCTATGTATCTTTCTATTCATCTATCTTTCTATTTATCTATCGGTCTATCTATACGTCTATCTTTGCATTTATTTATATGTATATCTATACATATATCTTTGACTATATCTATCTATCTATCTATCAATCTTTCTTTTTATTTGTGTGTCTATATGTTTATCTTTCTATCTTTTTATATATCTTTTTATCTTCCTTTCTATCTGTGTATATATTTATTTATCTATCTGTCTATCTGTTAGTCTATCTATCTATTTATCTATCTTTCTATCTCAATGTCAATTAGTATGACTATATTTATGTCTATCTGTCTACCTATTTTTCTGTCAAAATGAAAGTATATCATTCTGTCTATCTATCTCTTTATCTTTCTTTCATTCTTTTAATCTTTCTATCATTTTATATATTATCTATCTTTCTATGTGTCTTTGTATCTATCTTTCTATCTATGTATATATCTAATTATCTATCTGTGTATCTATCTGTCTATTTATCTATCTTTCTATATATCTATTTGCCTGTCTATCTATCTATCTCACTATCTATCAATCTAGTTATCTTTTTGTCTATCTATCTATCTATCTATCTATTTGTCTGTCTATAGGATAGTCTATCTATCTATCTATCTAAATGTCTACAGTCTATCTATATGTATACTATCTATATCTGTCTGTTTATCTATTTATCTATAGTCTATCTATTTGTCTTTAAATCTATCTACATATCTATCTTTCTATCTATCTCTATATATCTATCTGTTTGTCTATCAATTTGTCTATCTATCTATCTATCTATTTGTCTATCTGTCTATATGTTTATCTAGCTATCGATCTATCTATTTATCTATTAGTATGTCTTTATATCTATCTATATGTATGTATTTCTATCTATCTATCTTTCTATATATCTATCTATCTTTCTTTCTTTCTATATATCTGTCTATCTATCTATCTTTCTATATATATGTCTATCAATCTATCTTTCTATCTTTCTATTTATTTTTTGTATATATCTATCTATTTAATTATCTATCAATCTATTTATCTAATCATCTATCTATTTATCAGTCTGTGTATCTATCTATTTATCTATTTTGTTTATTATCAGTTTATCAATCATTCTATCAATCTGTCTATGTATTTATCTATCTTTGTCTATTTATCTATCTTTCTGTCTATTTATCTATATATCTATCAATCTTAATATCTATCAATCTAGATAACTATTTATCTGTCAATATATCTATCTTGCTATCTATCTATATATCTCTCTATATCTCTATCTATGTATATTTCTATCTATCTAGCTATCTTTTTGTCTATCTTTCTATCTATCTATTATATATATATATATATATATATCTATCTATGTGTTTATATATGTGTCTTACTATATCTATATCTATTTGTCTATCTATATATCAATCTGTCTATTTATCTATATATTTGTTTATCTAACTATCTATCGATATATTTGTCTATCTATCTATATGTTTGTCTGTCAATCTATTTATCTATTTGTCTGTCTATATATCTGTATATCTATCTATCTATCTATATATCACTCAATCAATCAGTCTGTCTATCTATTTATCTATCTATCTTATCTTTGTATGTACGTATCTATCTCTCAATCAGTTTGTCTGTATATTTATCTATCTATCATTATGTCTATCAATCTCTCTATCAATTTTTCAATCATTCTGTCAATAAAATTTGTATATCAATCTATAAATAAATAAATAAATAAATAAATCAATCTATCTATCAATATGTCTATGTATCTTTCTATAAATATGTATATTAATCTCTCTTTATATCTATCTATCTATCTATCTATGTTTATATCTATTTTTCTATCTATCAGTCTAATAATCTATCTATATATCTGGCTATATATACGACTATTTATCTCTCTATCTATATATCTTTCTAAATGTCTATCTATCTATCTTTTTATCTATCTATTTATCTATCGATCAATCAATCAATCAATCTATTAATTAATCTATCTATCTGTCTATCTATAATATAGCTATCTGTTTATCTATCTATCTTTATATACATGTATTTATCTATCTATCTATCTATGTATCTATATTTATGTCTATCTATCTATATATCTATCTATATAGCTTCCTACCTACTTATCTATCTATCTATTTGTCTTTCTAATTATTAATTTATCTATCTCTCTATCTGTCTATCTACCTCTCTATCAATCTATCAGTCTATTAGTTTATTAGTCTATTAGTCTATTAGTCTATCTATCAGTCTGACTATCAATCTATCTTCCTGTCTATTTGAAGATCTATGTATATATCTATATGTTTATCTATATGTTTGTCTATCTGTTTATCCGTCTATCTATCTATTTTATGTCGAAATGTTTATATGACAATCTATATATCTATGTAACTATCTAACTATTATATTTATCAATTAATCTATATATCTTCTTCCTATTTTTCTATCTTTCTAACTATCTAACTATCTTTCTATTTATGAGCCTATTTGTCAATCTATATATATATATATATATCATCTAATTATCAATCATTCTATCTATTTACCTTTATATTTGTCAGTTTATCTAAATGTCTATCTAACAAATAGAAAATCATGTTATTCTCAACAATTGGTATTGGAGGTTTACGTTGTGCATTATGATGCACCATTGGGCGAAGTTACTATTGATTATAATAATGAATTTAATAAATTGTAAAAATTTTGCAGACAATATCAACATGTCAAAAGAGGTGTTCTCAATTCTCATACATAGTGTTTTGGAAGAATTGTCTAGAAGAATTCATATTTTGTAGATAGTAATGACTACATATGAAGGAAAAGTTAAAATAAAAAAATTTTATGGAACAAAATTCGGATTCTAGAAAATAAAGATGGAAGATTATATATACTAGAAAAATCTATATCAACCCCTTCTGTGGAAAATGATAGAGTCTATGAAGAAATAAGAGCACATATTAGCACTTGAAATCATCTGAAATATGATATCTTACCAACTTACTTTCAATAGAAAAAATGACAAGAGCGTAGTAAGGCTTACGATGGCTTTTGCAAGTAAATATGAAAACTAATTGATGCTACAAAAGTGCACATGATGAGGTGTTTTTTCAATCTGAATTTGACAGAAAGCACATCAGTGACCCAACAACTCAATGAAGTCAACACAATCAAAATCTAATTAAGTTTGTTTGGAATTGAAGTCAATGATGAAGTATGTGTATTGATCTTTCTGTGTTCTCTATCAAAAATTAAATGTATTATAATTATAGTTGTGCATAGTTCATCAAGAACTAATAAATTGAAATTTGATGATGTTCATGATTTAATTCTAAGCAAGGAGATTCAAAAGAGATAGACAAGTGAAATATCAACCTCTTTAGAATTATATACAAAGTTAATTGTAAGAAATTCAACCAAGAGAAAATGTCAAACCAAATCAAAAAAACAAGAGGTCTAAATCTAAGAATCATTGTAATTATAATAACTCAAAGACCATTAAGTATTGAAATTATAGAGAGAAAAGACACTACAAAAATCAATGTAAGTGTTAGCTATTTTATAGCACGGTAAAATATATCACAAGTATATGAGTTTAACAAGTAATATAGTTAACTCTATGAATCTGGATTATCATTTACTAGATATTGATTATTTGGATTAATTATCAAAGTTTCTTCATTATCTAATCTTACAATAAGTAAATAGTTTATAGTGTTTACTCAAGTAAACAATTCTATGGCTAGCTTACAATAAGTAAGCAGTATCAAGTCCATGGGTATACAATTTATGAGTTAATGGCTATAGTGGTGATAAAATATGTGAGATCTACTCATCCATATAGGTGGAACTTCTCAAACCCATCAAAAAGTCATCGGCATCAATTCATGTAGGAAATAATGTATGTCAGATGAAATAGATATCTTATATATTTTAATCCAATATGAATCATATTGATAGTCAATAGGGTATTTATAAGGGAGCCTATGCGGCATTTAATTAAACATAGTAATTAAAATATAGTCAAATATATAAATGTATATAAATGTCTTGTAAATTACTATTAGTATACATAAAGCCTATTACATCTTTATTTGAACTAATTGAAAACTGGTCAATAAATATTTGCATATATTAATTTGACATTAACAGATATTAATGTGACTATTCTTTAAATTTACAAATATTAAATACTCTTACATTTTTATAAGAGTGTTTTTCCTTATACATAAAGCCATGTATAAAATATAGTCTACAAATATTAATATAATTATACTTATTGGATAGGCAAGGTATTATGGAATAATAGATATTTTCATAATGCAAATTTATTAGACGTGTATTTTATAATGATGACTTACAAATTTCAAATATACATTATTAAAATCCTATCATTAAGTCAATATATCTTTATTTGTGTAAAATATGTATATAATGTTATATGTATAATACTAATTATATCTGAAATACACGACATGTATATTGAATGTATCATATATAAAATTATGATAGATAGATAGATATATATATATATATATATATATATATTAAATATATGTTTTTATATGTATATATAGTTATGTTTATGTAAACTATTTTTATAGTTATAAATATAATAAAATACACTTATATATTTATGTGCTATATACACACTACTCATCACAACACACCCATTTTGTGTTATATACGATTAAGTTTATATAAGCAATCCAAGTATAATTAAATTAACATAATATGTATTTAAAAAAAGTATAATTAAATTAACAGAATATGTATTAAAAAAAGTATAATTAAATTAAGTTTATATTAGCATACCTACTACCCAACACAACACAAATGCATTAGGTATGTATCACAATAAGTATAATTAAATTAATGTATATGATTAAAGAAGAAGAATTTTGGAAAAAAAAATTAATAGAATCAATACGAATTAAGATAATCGATGAAGAATTAGGGTAGAAAAAGTACCTCAAATCAATAACAAATTATAGCTTAATTCAAATATGTTTATATTGCATTGGTGTCAATAGAAGGATGGAGGATTACGGAGGAGTTGCGTCGCTTATTCTTTGAAAATGTCGAGAGAAAGATGGGGGACTTAGTCTCGACAAAATAAACATTAAATATATTTCCAAAATAAACAAATTATATATATTTCCAAAATATTTTTATTTTTAATAATAAAAACATTAAATAAATAATATAGTATATATATATATATATAATATAAAAAGACTCATTTATTTTATTTACTATCAAAATTTTTTCAAATAAATTAATGTGTGTGTAGTAAGGTATAAATTAAAAATATACACCTTACAATTTTTTATTATAATATTAATTAAATAATAAATATATAAATAATTTAATAAAATGTATGTTTAGCCTTATAAAAAAAATATCAAATTGCTACAAATTTAACAAATTTCATATAATAAGGCATACATGAAAAGATGATTTGTCCTCTAGTCATACTCATAAGTGTTATAAAATACTTTTTATGTTAAAAAATATATAAAAAATTATATTTGATGGTTATAAATTATTTAAGAATTCATCATATTAATTTTTATGAAGATAATATATAATAATTTTAAAGGAATAAAATTTCATATTATTTGATACCATTATAATTTTTGAAATTCAAAAAATTACTTAAAGTGATAAGATAATTAAAAAAGTTATATTAATTATTTTAATAAAGACCGAATGTTAAAAGCTAATAGAAAAAAGATTACTTAATTATTTAATTCTTATAAATTTTAGTAGGGGCAAACATATATTATTTATTTTTAAATATTAATTTATTTTCTTTTAACTTTAATGAAAAAATTTATATTTTTATTATATTTCAAAAATTTCATAGTTTGTATTAATTATATTTTTTAAATGTTTCCTATAATCATATAATTTTTTTATACTAATAATCATAATAATATTTACTAGTTTATTCATCAATTCAGATATTTTTTAAAATATTTTATACTTTATAATACAATGAATTAATTTACATTTATATTAGTAGAAATTTTAAAGTATGTTGATTTAATTTTTAAAATATCAAAATAAATTATTATACTTATTGAATTAATTATTTTATATTACTTTAATACAAATTTTTATGTTTCTTAATTATAAATTTTAGAAAAATTTTATGTATATTTTTTAAAAAAATTAATACATCATAAAAATAGATATGTTAGTCTTTATTAATATAATTTTTTTGTATTTTTATATTTTTAAAATTATTTATTTATAATATCATTTTTTTATGATTTTATGAGGAGAATGTAACTCTCAAGAATCTCTCATCTATAGACCATTAACATAATTTAATAAACAAAATTAAATAAAATATTAAGACTAATAATAAATTACAAAAATTTAATAATTAAATATTGGCTAGGAAAATTTCATCGATATGTTTTGGATTTAATTAGCTAGAAAAGTTCAGTCACTAAATCCATCAGTATATTCCAGATTTAATTGGCTAGAGAAGTTCCCTTGCTAAATCCATCGATATAATTTAGATTTTATTAGTTAGTTGAGTTACATCACTAAAATCAGTCACTATATTCAGGAAGTAATTGGCTAGGGAAGTTCCGTCGATAAAATCCATCGCTATATTAAGTATGTAATTAGAAACGAAAATTTCATCACTAAATCCTGTAGTTATATTCTCTAGATGTAATTAGCTAGGAAAATTACATCGCTAAAAGGCATCACTATGTTAAGTGTGCAATTAGCTGGGGAACTCCGTAGATCAAATCTTTCGATATGTTACGGATGTAATTTGCTAGAAAAATTCTATTGCTAAATCCATAGCTAAATTACAGATTTTAATAGCTAGAGGAATTCTGTCGCTAAATCTATTGCTAATTTCCAGATTTTATTAGTTAGGAAAATTCCATCATTAAATCCATCGCTAATTACTAGATTTTATTAGCTAGGAAAATTTCATTGCTAAATTCATTGCTAATTTCTAGATTTTATTAAATAGAGAAATTCTAAGGTTAATCCGTCGCTAAATTAAGAATTTTAATAGGTAGGAAAATTCCATTGCTAAATCCATCGCTAAATTCCAGATTTTATTAGCTAGGGAAATTACATCGCTAAATCTGTCGCTAAAATCCCTATTTTATTAGGAAGGAAAATTCTATTGCTAAATCCAATGCTAAATACTAGATTTAATTAGCTAGGGAAATTCCATCGCTAATTCTATCGCTATATTTCCTACTTTTCTTGAGCGGAATTTATGAAAATATTTCGTTGCTAATCTATTACTAAATTCCCCACTTTTTTCTGATGCAGAATTTATGAAATTATTCCATCACTAATCCATCTCTATCCTATTGCTAATTCATTGCAAATTTTTATTTTAATGAAAAAACATAAATCTCTTGCTAATCCCTAGCTAATCTCTCACAATTTAGCTAGGGATTGATCACTAGCTAAAATTTCCTAGCTAAAATTTCCTAGCTAAAATTTCCTAGCTAAATAAATATTCTAGTGTATCTTTCTATCTATATATCTATCTTTTTATCTATCTAACTATCTATCTATTTTTCTATCTATCAATCTATCTATCAATCTATCTATCAATCTATCTATGAATCTATCTATCAATCTATCTATCTATATATCTATATTTCTATTTATCTATTTCTTTATCTCTCTATTTATCTATCTATTTATCCATCTAATTATCTATCTATCTATCAGTCTATCTATCTATCTGTATATCAATCTATCTGACTATCTATATATCTATCTATTTGTAAACCTATATATCTTTATCTATTTATATATCTATATATGTAATAGTTTATATTTTTGTCTTTTCATCTGTATATATGTAATATGTCTATTTATCTATCTATCTACCTTTTTATATGTCTATCTATCTATCCATCTATTTGTCTAACTATTTATCTATCTCGTTGTCTATCTATTTATCTGTCAATCAAACTATAAATATTTCTATCTATCTATCTATCTATTGGTCAAATTGTTTATCACTATATATGCCTATCTTTTTATCAATCTATATATATATATATATATATTTATCTATCTAGCTATCTACCAATATATTTGTCTATCTATCATATATCTATCTATCTATCAAACTATATATATATATAAATCTATCTATCTCTTTATCTATCTATCTGTGTATCTATTTATGTAGAAATCAATCTATCTATATGTCTTTGTATCTATCTATCTATCTATCAATCTTTCTCTCTCTCTTTCTGTCTATCTAACTATGTGTCAATATTTATATTTATCAATCTATATATCTATCTATATCTATATAATTATTTATCTTTCTGTCTATCTGTCTGCCTATCTATCTATCTATCTAAATATCTAACTATGTTTCTATCAATCAATCAATCTATCTATCTATATGTTTATATGTGTTTCTATCTATCTGCCAATCTATTTATTGATCTATCTAATTATATATATAACTATATATTTATCTATCTATCTGTCCATCTGTCTATCTATCTATCTACCTATCTACCTATCTACCTATTTATCTAGCAATCTATCTATCTATTTGTCTATCTCTCTATATATCTATTTTCCTATCTCTCTATCTATCTATCTATCTATTTTCCTATCTATATATCAATTTGTCTATCTTTCTTTCTATATATTTGCCTATTTGTCTATCTATCTATGTTTCTAAATATTTATCTATCTATCTATCTGTCGATCTACCTATCTTTCTAATTATCTAACTATGTTTCTATCTATTAGCTCATCTATCTATCTTTCTATATGTTTATATGTGTATCTATCTATTTGCCAATCTATTTATTTTCCAATGTAATTATCTATCTTACTATATATATATATATGTCTATCCTTTTATCTACCTATCTACCTATTTGTCAATCAATCTATCTATCTATTTGCATACCAATCTATCTATCTATTTGCCTATATATCTATCTATTTGTCTATCTTTCTTTTTATATATTTGCCTATTTGTCTATCTATCTATCTATCCATCTAAATATTTATTTTTCTATCTATTAATATGCATATTTATATATTTTTCTATCTATCTTACTATCTATCTATCTGTCAATTTGTCTTTCGATATATCTATCTTTCTGTGTATATGTCATCTTTTTATCAATATATCAACTTTCACTCTATTGGTCTATCTATCTATCTATGTATATACAATCTAACAATCTCTCTTTCTCTCTATCTATTTATCTATCTGTCTATCTCTAAATCAATTTATCAAACTATTAATCTATCTATCTATATTTCTATTAATTATGGGTCTTTCTATCTATCTTTATATCTATTTATTTGTTTATATGTTTATCTATCTATATGTCTTTCTATTTATATGTACATATTTCTATTTGTTTATATGTTTATCAATCTGCATATATATATATATATATATATATATATATATATATATATGTCTATATGTAAATATATCTATCTATATATCTATTTGTCTATCTATCTATCTGTATATTTATCAATCTATATTTTTATGTGTTTATATATCTCTCTGTCTATCTATTTATCAATTTATATGTCTATCTATCTACATGTGTAAATTTCTATATGTCTATCTATCTGTCTGTCTATGAATTTATCTATTAATCTATCAATCTATCTAACTATCTAACCATCTATCTATCTAACTAATTATCTATTTAACTTGATATCTATATAACTATCTTTAGATCAATAAATTTTTCTATCTATCAGTCTATTAGCCTATATATCTATATATCTATATATCTATCTATGTATCTATCTGACTATCTATTTTTCTATGTATTTATTTATCTATCTATCTGCATATCTATCTATTTGTTTATATGTCTATATGACTATCTGTCTATCTATCTTATCTTTCTATCTATTCATTTCTCTATCTGCCTATCATCCTATATGTATATTTGTCCATTTGTCTATCTATCTATCTATCTTTTTATCTATTTATTTGTCTGTCTATCTATCTATCTATCTAATTGTATAACTTTGTGATTATCTATCTATTTATTTATCAATCAATCAATTTATCTTTCTAACTATCCTTCTATCTATTAGTCTATTATTCTATCAGTCTATAAGTTTATCTATCTATGTATCTATTTGTCTATTCTATCTATCTTTCTATCTATTTGTCTATCTATATATCTATCTATCTATCTATCTAAATATCAATCTGCCAATCTATCTATTTGTCTATTTGTCTATCTAACTAAATATCTATCTATCTATTTTCCTATCTACCTATCTACTGATCTTACTATTTGTATATCTATCTATTTTTATATCTACCTATCTACTTCTCTATTGATTTGTCTATTTGTCTCTCTCTATCTCTCTATTTGTCTATCTTCCTATCTATCTGTCTATCTATCTATCTTTCTATATATCTATCCATCTCTCTTTTTGTATATCAATCTATCTTTATATCTAAATATCTATTTATCTATCTGGCTATCTATATATCTTTCTATTTATCTTTTTATATTTCTTTCTACATATTTGTCTATATGTCAATCAATCAATCAATCAATCTGTCTACTTTTCTATCTATCTATTTGTTGATCTATCTATCACTTTATCAGTCTATAAATCAATTTGTTTATTTATATATCTATCTTTCTTTCTATATGTATATCTATCTATTTAACTATCAATATTTCTATTTGTCTATCTATTTATCTAACTATCTATATATCTATCTATTTGTCTGTCTTTCTATCTATCTATATCTATATATATATTTTTCACTCTCTATCTATCTGTTTATCTATCTATCCATCGATATGTGTATGTGTCTATTTATCTATCTTTCTATCTATCTATTTGTTTATTTGTTTATCTGTCAATTTTTCTATCGTTCTATCTATCTTTTTATTTGATATTGATCTTTCTACTTGTTTATCTATCATTATATATATATATATGAATATTGACATGTCTGCATGTCTATTTATTTATCTATATATCTATCTATTTATTTATTTGTCCATCTATCTATCTACCTATCTACCTATCTACTTATATATCTACCTATTTATATGTCTATATATCTACCTATTTATATGTCTATATATCTACCTATTTATATGTCTATATATCTATCTGTATTTCTATCCATCTATCTATATATCTATCTATCTAACTATCTTTATTTCTATATGTATATCTTGTTATGGTTCCAGTAAATTTCATATCTGAATCTTGTTTAGGACTAGGAACCAACTATCGATCCAAGTGAATATAATTAAACAAAGTACAAGGATGTTTCTTATTGTAGTGTAATAAAAAATACTTTCGATTCTGAATGGTTCAGCTGAAACCTAGCACAGTCAAAAGTTCGTGCCTCTAGCGGTATCCACATAAATGTTTCTTTGTTATTTCTCTTGTTTTAACTCTCCCATTTTATAAAACCTTTTGGTTTTTTTTTCACCCAATTTTCTAAAAGGATGTGTAGTTTAGTAAAAGGATGTATCAATAATGACACACATATCTTAAATGTAACATCAGCACATCAATCTATATGTTTCTTGATCTTTAAGTAAATTGACTTAAACAAATAAGCTATAATCTCATATTGACTTATTTCAGCATGGTCATGTAATTTAGTAGTCCTACTCAATCAAGGAGCCAACTGATATCATTGTTGTTATATAGAATAGACAAATTCCATCTACATAAATCACATCCCTCTAAACAATTAATTGTATACTTAGTAAACAACCCTATGACCATCCTTGTTATAAGTAGCATTTACTAAAACTAAAGTATACACCTCCTTATGTAGAAAACTATAGTGACTTCATGTCAATGGACAATTCATTCTAATATTCACTATGAGAATGTATATGACACTTATATAACAATCCAAGAAACATTATCAAAGCGGGCCAGTTCAGTATATGTTCTCCAACAAATACTCAAGTGTTAAATTAATATCTATATTAGTAAACCTTCATTTTAGTCTTAATGTATTAATATTACCCTTGAATATTAATACTTGACTTGGAATAAATTAGAGTAGTATTCCATAGAATATATCACTCTAGGTATTAATCTAATATTTGCGCAGATCTAAATAAATATAATAATCATAAAATTATGTCTATTTAAATATAAGAAATGATACAAAAGTGCCAAAAGAATGATCACCACAAGAAAAATCTCATATAGCTAGGGACATTTCCCTAGCTAAATGGGCATTTTTCATAGCTAAATGAGATATAGCGTTGGATTAATGACGGAACCGTCCCAATCTAAAGTCCTCATTGCTAAAAAGTGGCGAGGGAAAGAGTTCCTAGCTAAAATTTTAGTGACGGAAATATCCCTAGCTAAAATATTAATTTTCCTAGCTAAATTAGTAAGTGAAAATTCCCTAGCTAAATTAGCAAGGGAAAATTCCCTAGCTAACTGGGGCTTTTCCGTCACTAAACTTATATGATGACAAAAGCTTTCCTAATCTAATGTGCTCGTCACTAAATTAGTAATATCTCTAGCTAAAATAATAATCTTTCTAGCTAAATTAGCAAAGGAAAATTCTCTAGCTAAATTAGCAAGGGAAAATTCCCTAGCTAAATTAGCAATAGAAAATTCCCTAGCTATTTTCATTCCGAAACTATTTTCAGAAATTTTTTTATTTTCAAAATATTTAATTAAATAATTTAATATTTTTATATTAAATTGAATTAAAACTGAAACTATAAACAATAATTTATAATTAACAAAAAATAAAATCATTTAATTAATTATTCTGATTCAATAATTTACATAAATCAAACAAAAACATAACAAAATTGTATTTCATTTTATTCATCAATGTATATACCGACAATGCATAAAATATAATCTATCTGTGCATTGACGTAGCTTTATTTCTCTCTACTCCTTTGATTACCATCTTTCTACTACGACAAAGTTGTCCGAGTCATGGTTCATCATGTCTAATGAAAAATCTTTTCACTTATATAAGTTTCATATAGGGAACAATGCAGTATCATATCTATTCAAAATTTAAACAAGCCAATAAAATCAAAATATATAAATAAAAAAAATTATGTTTTGATAAATATATAATACTGGAGTATATATGTACATATATACAAACATTTCACTAGTTACATATATTATTACAGTATATCTACATATATACTGCAGTATTATATGTACATATATACTGAGTACTTTTATACTCTATATATATGTACATTTAATAATACAATAGTATATGTACATATAATACTACAGTATTATATGTACATATACTACAGTATATATGTGCGTATATACTGAGTATATACCTAGTATATAAGGACGTATATACCAAGTATATATTTATTATATACAGAGTATATAATACGTATATACAAAGTATATAGTATGTTTATACTGAGTATAAAGTACGTATATACCGAGTATATAGTACGTATATACCAAGTATATAGTACTTATATGCCGAGTATATATGTATGTATGTACTCAGTATATACGTATGTATATACCTAGTATATAGTATGTATATACCTAGTATATAGTATGTATATACCGAGTATATACACACGTATATACTGAGTATATATGCATGTATATACAAAATTTATATGCACGTATATACTGAGTATAAATATACATATATACTAAGTATATATTTACATATAATACTGTAGTATTATATGTACATATACTATAGTATATACATACATACATACTATAATATATATGTATGTATAAACTTAGTATATATGTACTTATATACTACAACATATATGTGTGTATATACTGAGTATATATGTATGTATATATCGAGTATATACTTACGTATGTACCAATTATATATGTATGTATATATTGAGTTTATAGTACGTATATACTAAGTTTATACATACATATATACCAAGTATATATGCCCGTATATACTAAGTATATATGCACGTATATAATAAGTATATACGTACTCGATATATACGTACATATATACTTAGTATATACGTACGTATATACTCGATATATATGTACGTATATACTCGATATATACGTACGTATATACTCATTATATATGCACTATATATTACAGTATATATGTTTGTATATACTGTAGTATTATATGTATATATATATATATAATCACATAACCTTATATGACACAAACCTACAACAAATTAGTATTATCCCATTTATACTTCACAAAGATGACACAAAACTGCAACAAATTAGTATTATCCCATTTATACATCACAAAGATGACAGAAAACTTCGCTATCAACATAAATATGAAATACGAAGATCATTTAAATTTTAGAAAATATCTCTGAAAACTATTAGAGAAAAACCTGGAAGACGAGCCACGAGCCAAGCTTTATGCATCGAAGTTCGCATCTTGCCTCCCCGCAACCAGAACTCTCTTTAAGTCCCAAGGATTATAAGTGGGTTGCTCTGCCCCGCCATGACTGAGTTGACAAGCTAACAAAGAACTGGCAGATGAAATAGAGACTGATTATCAGTAGTAGTAACCATTAACAAATAAATAAGAAACTTGAACTTAGAAAAATGGAGCACTCAACCATGCTAATGTGCAACACAAAATGATGAATAGATTAATAGAATAATAATTTTTAATAACTAAAATCTAAGCAACCCTTGTCTTACATATTTAAAACAAAGACATAACAAAATTTTATTCCATCTTATTCATCAATGTATCTACTAATAGTGCATAAAGTATAATTTATCAGTGCATTGATGTTGCTTTCTCTTCCTCAACTCCTCTGATCACCATCTTTCTACTGTAGAAAGCTGTTCGAGTCGTGGTGCATCATGTCTAATAAAAATCACTCACTTATACAAACTTCATATGGAGATCAATGAGGTACCATATCTGTACGAAATTTAAATCAATGAATAAAATAAAAAAAACAAATAAAAAAGTTATGTTTTGATAAATATATAATACTGCAGTAAATATGTTCATATATACTATAGTGTATATGATCATATATTACTGTAGTATTATATGTACATATATACTGTGCACGTATATACTTAGTATATATGTACATATAATACTATAGTATTATATGTACAAATACTGTAGTAATATATGTGCGTATATACGTACGTATCTACAACATTTGCTACTGCTACTGCCGCCGCTGCTACTATTACTCCTGCTGCTGCTGCTGCCGCCACTACTGCTACCACTGCCACGACTGTTGCCGCTGATGCTACTGCTACTACTACACCTACTGCTACTATTGTCGCTGCTACTGCTGCCACTACTGGTTCCACTACCCCTGCTATAGTCGCCGCCACTACTGCTGCCGCTGATGCTACTGCTACTACTACACCTACTGCTACTACTGTCACTGCTACTGCTGCCATTACTGGTTCCACTACCCCCACTATAGTCACCGCCACTACTGCTGCTGCCGGCCCTGCTGCTGCTGCTGCTGCTGCCGCTGCCACTGCCACTGCCACTGTTACTACTACTACTGTCACTGCCGCTACCACTAACGCTGCCACTGCCGTTGCTTCCACTGATAATAAAAGTGAGGCTAGGGATGATGCTCGATTGATAAACTTCCCTACCAACCACTTATTTTGAGATTGAGTGAGTTTTTTACATGGCAGTGAGCTGCTTCTCCCTTAACAGTACCTGATATTCCTTTTGGAAATTGTGGCCTGTAAAAATCATGTAATTATACATTTTTCCGTCCAATTGAATACAGTTTTGTGAGATGTAATAAAATTACACGACACTACATGAGCATCATTATCATCATCCTAAGACATTGTTCAATTATAACTAATCATTGTAGTGCCTACAGCAAGAAAACTTATTTCCTCATACATACGCGTTGTACCATGTGATAATTGCATATCTACACAAGTACTAAAAGATTTAAGATCAACCTATGTTTGCCAAGCTGACCTAGATAAGATATATCTTCATTCCATAATTTGGGAAAGGTTTAATATTCATGACTTTTATGACCTGCATCGGTAAGCAATGCATGATGATGACTAGACCGACCCGAGCAATTATATATTCAAACATGTGTGTGTGTGTGTGTGTGAATGGGCATATATGTATGACAATATATACATGTCTACAAATAAATATATGCACCCACTTATGTACATACTCATTATATACCTACATATATACTCATTAAATACGTTCGTATATACCAAGTATATTCATACGTATATACTTGTACATATACAGTGCATGTCATGCGCCACATGACTAAAAAGAAAGATCAGCACACCACAAGAGCTAGCACATGAGGCCATGTATTGCATTGCGAGAACATGCAACTCTACATGGTAAGTAGAAACCTAGTATCATTAACAAATTGCACAGGCTTCAGACTTTATGAAAACTAATTGACAAATAGAAAATAAAAAAAGTCACCCAGTGAAAATCAGAACAGTACATGTCCAGACAAACAGAATTTTTATCTTCCAAAACATAACAAAAAAATAACACGTGCCAAAACAAAATAATACAATCTCCAATGACCTTGATGCTAATTCAATCACAACATGCTTTCTATCTTGTAAATCAAACATGCTCTTGAAGATAAATTTTCATCATGTATTTCTTCTTCTGTGTGGCATTGTACTTTGTCTCTTTTATAGGTTTGGTTGCATTAAGAATCAGGCACCTAAACGCATGTATTTTTATTATTGAACATGATATAAAACGGGAGAAATAAAATTGATAATACCACCATCACCACCAACATTTCAGCTAACATTTTGGAGACTGCCCCAAGACACCTGATGTTTATTTTTAAAGAACAAAAGTAAAAGTGGTTGGAGCATGCCATCAATATAAGCACTACACTACATATACTAGATACAAGAGAAATAAAAATACATAAATTAAAATTGTGCAATAAATATAATGAATATTATATATATTCATCACCTCAAATGTCATAGAAAAAAGAAATTAAGATACTCCAAATAGTTCTCATGAAAATATTTGCCAACAATTGTGATGAGAATGGTTATTGTCTGACCCGGCACGTGCCCAACCTAGAATATCCTGGGTCTGAACCAGGACAGCCAAGCATGCCCTAGTCAGGGCCTGTCCATTGCACCTGGTCCACCTCACAAGGGCCCAGGCCCTGGACCCTAGACCACTATTGGCCATGTCCCCTGGATATTGTGTTCAGGCGGCAAGTGCTTAGCATGATGGCAGCATTATATCAATATATTATACATAACATAGATGTGTTAATTGTTATGTTGATCTATATATACACATAATATAATTATTGTGTATTATAATATACAAAATACATACATAATGTATATAGAATGTACATACAATGTGTATATACACTCATATTGAATATATACATATACACATTGTATATAGATAGAAATTATTGTGTAGATACATGTATACATAATGTAAATACAAAATATATACACACATACCTAGTATATAAAAAATTTATAATTATTAATAAAAAAACCATTAAAAAAATTATTTAAATTAAAATTATAAATAATACTTATTAAAATAAAATATGGTACATAATCTTTCAAAATAAAACAAAAACATAAAAAATATTACAAATCATTAAGTCATAATATGATAAAAATTATAACATCATTTTCAATCTAACTGTTATGATCTGTACAACTTTAATTTTATCATATACATCATCATATGTATTTTTTTTGTAATGTATGAATTTGATTTTCAAGACTCATCTATGTTTTATATTAATCTTTCTATCATAACAAATTTTCAATAATATTAATTATAATTTGTTTTTCCTATCTAAAATAATATTCACAATTATAAATATGATAGATTTTAATATACACTAAACACAGTAAAGATCGGCAAATCACGAGACAATTTAGATATCATAAAAAAATTGTATATAATTTTTGTAAACTCAATGCATCTAGATTCTTCATGTCCTCTAAAAAAAAGTAGAATAATAATTGATGTCTAAGTATTTTTAATAGGTTATAAAGACTCATATTTGACAAACCAACCTATAACTTACATCTATCTTATTTGAATTAAAAAGTTATCATCTTCAGATACTTCATAATCATAATTTCATTAAAGAAAAATAGTTAATTTCTTGATATTTAAATAAATTGTTTAATTAATCATAAATTTTACTTTTTTATTCTTATAGCTGATTAATCCCTAATCTAATTGTAAAAAGTTTTTATAGTTATACATATAGTAAGATAAAATTATTTATTCTTATATGTTATCATACATATAGTATATATAGTTATAAATAGTTATAAATAGTTATAAATAGTTATATATAGTTATATATAGTTAAACATATAGTTATATATAGATATATTCATACAAGAAGTTATATGTAGTTGTACATAAATATATACAAAGTTATAAACAAATATATAGATTTACATATATATATATATACGTCTATGTATACATAATTACAAATGTACTTATATTTAATTATATAAAGTTTATATAGTTATACAAATATTTATATATAGGTATACACATATAGTTTAGTAGCAGATATAACAGATGAAGAGTTGTAGATTACTACGAACATTACAAAATTTTGATTTAATGCAAATCATGCTAAATTCTACATCACTAAAAACTCTATGTCATGATTTTGCAAATCTTAATGTCATAAATATATAATACTATTATATATTTGTACATATATACTATTGTATATATGTATATATATATTGATATATATGTACATATACATATATAAGAGTATATATGTATACACTGGTATATTTGTATATGTACATATATACTGGTATACATGTACAAGTATTTATATGTACATATATACTCAATAAATGTACATATACACTGCAGTGTATATGAAAATATATACGGTTATACATATACACTATAGTATATATGTACAAGTATGTACATTTACACTACAGAGTATATATGTACAAGTTTATACATATATACTGGTAAATACTTATACATATATACCAGTTTATATGTATATGTACATATAATAAATGTATATATACACTACAGTGTACATGTACATATATACTCAATCAATTCCACGTGTAAAATTACGTGGCTACGCAAAGGATGTTTTCAGGTAGATATCAAGTGAATAAGCAAAGCACAAACTAGATGATAAGCAATATTAAATAGAAATGCATAATAGTCTATAGAAGTTTATAAACTAGCTATGAAAGAAACATAATAGCGAACCTAATATGATTACAAGTTTAAAATTTTATGATCATTTTTTCAGCATTCATTAGTCTAATAAGGAAAAAGAAAGAAGTTTGTGACAGCTATCATCAATATCATACCTGATTTTTGAGGCTGGTTTGCATTGATCCATAGCTCCAATTCTGAATTGTAAGCAACATCAAACTCATGAGATTTGTATGATTTCATTACCAACTCATGTAGCTTTCCCGAGTGTACCCAATGAACTGAGGATGTAAATTGTTAAATAAATTGGAGCTTATATTCTTCTCATTATTATATGAACATTGTGATATGATTACAAGTTTAAAATTTTAATAATATTTTATCACCATTCATTAATTTTATAGGGAAAAAGAAAGTAGTGTATGATAGCTATCATCCAAATCATACCTGATTTCTGAGGCTATTTTGCATTGATCCATAGCTCCAAGTAATTATAAGTAATTATACATAAATGTATACAAAGTCATAAACAAATATATAGATTTACATATATGTATACATAGTTACAAATATAGTTATATTTAATTATATAGAGTGTTATATAGTTATACAAATATTTATATATATTTGTACACATATAGTTAAACATAATGTTGTATGTTGTTATACATGTAAATATAAATATAGTTACATGTGGTTTTACATATAGTTATACATATAGTTATACTTATATTTATACATGTAGGTATATATATATAATTTTATAATTTTATATAATTATACATATAGTTATGTATATGTATAGATATAATAAAATATATTTTTATATACTAATATATACAAATGTATATTAAATATAAGTTGTAAATTATATATTTAAATTAAGTTATGTATAAAGCTTTTAAAGTTATACATATAATAAGATATAATTATTTATAGTTATATGTTATTATACATATAGTAAATATAACTATAAATTTTTTTTATAGTTAAACATATTGTTATATATAGATATATTCATACAAATAGTTAGACATAAATATATAAAGTTATAAACAAATATATAAATTTACATATATGTATACATAGTTACTAGTATAGTTATATTTAATTATATAGAGTGTTATATAGTTATACAAATATTTATATATAGTTATACACATATAGTTAAAATGATGTTGTATGTTGTTACACATGTAATTATAAATATAGTTATATGTGGTTATACATATAGTTACACATAAAGTTATACTTATATTTATACTTGGAGGTATAAATATTTTTCCATTTAATTTTATATATTTATACATATTGGTATCTATAGGTTTATACATAGTAAAATACATTTTTATATACTAAAATATAAAAATGTATATTAAATATATGTTGTTAATTATATTTTTAAATTTTAGTTATGTATATTATTTTCTAGTTATACATGTAGTCAAAGAAAATTATTTATAGTTATATGTTGTTATACCTTTTGGATCCAATGGCAAAAAGACTCAGAACAGAAAACAAAAAAGCTCAGCTTACAATAGATTAGTGCAAAGTAAATGAGGTCTTGTATTTTAGGCATGCAATATACAAATATAAATATAATTTGAATCCCCCTAGAAATTGATGATGTCATCCACATAACAGAACAAAACTCAAACAAAGTAGGCAAAGATTAGATCCAAATCCAGATATCTCAACAAAGTTTGTCTCATCCTGCTAAAATTATTTATGACTTGCTGACAATGTAATTGGAAAGCCAATCAAGACCCTCATAGAGGCCATCGCCAGAGGTAGCATAGGAGCTCTAAATGAATCAATGGCATTGGAAAAGAGAGTGAAGTCCTAGCTTGTCACTAATTTCAGCTGCATTCATAGCATTGAAAAGATCTTGCTTATTGGCAAGCACTAGCAAAACTACATCTCGAAACTTTTTCTTGTTTAGCAACCTATGCAACTCATCTTTGGCTTCAACAAAACAATTTTTGTCATTGCTGTCCACCTCAAATATGAAACATTGGGTATTTTAGAAGTAATCCCTCCAAAAAGGGTGAATCTTGTCTTGACACCCGACATCCCACACAGTGAAATTGATGTTTTTGCATTCAATAGTCTCTAATTTGAAGAAAATAGTAGGAATTGTGGTGACAATTTCACCAAGCTTCAACTTATACAGAAAGGTTGTCTTACCGCCAACATCAAGACCTCGTATCAAAATCTGCATCTCCTTGTTGGCAAATATCATACTGAATAGCTTTGTGAACATCAACCCCATTTATTCCACTAAATCTCAAATCATTTGTCACATGGCAGTAAAGAGATCTAATGAGTAAAATAAACAAAATCAATATACCTCAAGAGATAGTCACAAAAGAGTGAGGTCAAACTCTATATGTTCTTATACCTATAGTATATATAATTAAAACTAGAGTTATATAGTAAACCATATAATTATATATAGATTAATTAATACAAGTAGATAAAAGTAGTTATACATAAATATATACAAAGTTATAAATAAATATATAGATTTAATTATATGAATACATACATGTATACATAGATACAAATATAGTTATATTTAATTATATAGAGTATTACATAGTTATACAAATATTTATATGTAGTAATACATATATAGTTATAAATATGTATATAGTTAAAGATATAGTTATATATAACATTTTTATAGTTATACATTTAGTAAAATACAATTATATATAGTTATAAATTATTAAACATATAATATATTTTATTAAAAATATAGTTATATAGAATTACACATATAGTTATATAATATTATATAGTTAAAAAAATAGTTATATATAGTTATTAATATAGTTATAAAAATAGTTTACATAGTTACAAATATAGTTAAATATAATTATGAAGTGTTTTATATAGTTATACAAATATTTATAAATAGTTATCATATACTATGGTAACAACACGCTCTCAAATGCCCACTTGAATTACAACACTATAGAGAATGAACTTGTATCAACAATCTTTTCTTTTGGCAAGTTAATATCATATTTAGTGGGAACCAAAGTCATAGTATATACTAAATATTCTATAATCAAATATCTCATAGAAGAGTTGTTGAAAAAGATATTAGATAGATTTTTTTATTCGAACAAATTATAATATTGAATTAAAATATAACTCCATGGTATGTAGTATTGAATGAACTTTATTATTGCAAGTAGTACTCTGATCAAAATTTGATGCAAAGTATTATAAAGATTAGTAGTAACTTGGAATAATGTCACTTTTTGCTCATGCTCTCACGAATTTGTCGAACATGTTTATATTTATGTACTCAATTATTTTTCTTCTCAAAATTAATGTTGATATTTACATATATATGCATAAATATATATGTGCATATACACTACTCTACACACACACATTTATACATCCATATACATTACTATACATTATATATCAGCATACACATTTTTGTACTTTTGTATATATTCACACATGTATCTACATTTTCAAAGTAGTGTGTATATATTTGTATGCATGCATATACTATTGTACACCCACACAAACATACACATATACCGATATATATTATGTATTTTTAAAGTTACACATGAAACTATTATATATATATGTGTGTGTGTGTGTGTGTGTAACATATTTAAATTTTTTGATTAAAAAATTTATTTAAAATAAAATATTATATATTGTACACAATTTATAAAATATTGTAATTTATTTATATTTAAAACAAATATTTGTGTGTGTGTGTGTCTGTGTGTATGCATGTGTGTGTGTGTGTGTGAAGCATATTAATGGGTAAAATGAAATTATGAATTATATATATGAGCTTCTATTTTATCCAAATAGTTGTTTTTTAATATTTTTATTAAAATAACTATCATTATACTCATATAAATAAATGAAGTTGACATATTTGTTAATTATTTAGTTTTTACAATTATGTTAAAAATGAAAATATAGTTCATAAATAGATAATATTATTTTTGTTTTTCTATATAATTATTTTATTAAAATATTAATGTCTATGATAAATTTTACCTATTATTTATTGTTATTAACAAATTTTTAGAAACTTTAATATTCA
Organism: Sapria himalayana; assembly: GCA_029783825.1. Taxonomy (NCBI): domain Eukaryota; kingdom Viridiplantae; phylum Streptophyta; class Magnoliopsida; order Malpighiales; family Rafflesiaceae; genus Sapria; species Sapria himalayana. The sequence continues at coordinate 13,044 of JAREIK010003375.1, read as the reverse complement.
AATAAATATAATATAGTGCATATAAATACATGCTTTTAATATTTTGTAAAAAATCAATTATTTCTTTAATTATGTTCAAATAAAACATATCACCATATAAATATATGAGTTAATTTTTCTACAACTAATAATTATCTTTATTTTATTCAAAATATATAAATGACCATATTAATATATGAATTTATTTTTTTAAATAATTATTTTTAATTTTTTTTTTCAAATTGAATACTTGACAATGTTTTTTTTTGTAATTAATATATACATTTCAAACATTATTTATTTATAATAAATATAACATATTGCATATTATCAGGTGCAAATTTTATTTTGTAAATATATTTTATTTTTAAAGTTTTATCTTTGTAAATTGAAACTACAACACATATATATTTTAAAATCTTTTTATAATAATTATTACACAGACATATTATTATTTGTTTTGAAATTTACAACATGAATTTTAACAAATGAATATTTTATTAGAAATCAATTTTAGTTAAATGATATTAAATGAAACAAAAATACAAACCCTAAACATATTAAAGCAAAATGATTAATACAAACATATAAAAATACAATAAAAATACATTTAAGTTTGAAAAAATTAAATTTAAGTTCCTAAAATAAATGGGAAAATGATACAGATTAATACAATATCCAAAAAAAAATATGGATGAATTAGATGAATGATATGAATGGATATAAAGTTTCTAAAGCATGTAGTTATACATGTTGTATATGTAGTTTTATATAATAGACATCAATAGAAATGTAGGGTTACTTTTAAAGACCTAACATGATCCAGGATATTATTTGCGTAGGATTTCCACCTCACATTGGTCTCACTACATCCATTCTTATGTTTTATTTGTTGAAATGATGGTAGAAAGCTATGTTCAGAGGTTTTAGGATCTTGAAAATGTCTAGTTCATATTAAAATTATCATATCTAATAATTTTAAAATATATGAGTGTGTACTCTTGCTGTTCAGGCATGCTTTGCATGTGGTTCTTATTAAAGTGGAAAACAATAGTTTTCTTTTGCATTTTTTTCTTAAAAAACAATAATTAAAGGAAGGATTCTGCTGGCATAAGCTGATGATCACTCCAATTTGGGCTCTTCATTTTTCGAAGCATTCATGTTTAATACGATGGCTCATGTTCGTGCCGAGGTGGATCATTTTCATTCTTCAACAATAAAATAACAATGTCGAGACTTGAGGTGGGTCATTATTTTTTTGTTCTTTTATCGTAGGAAGCTTTGATATAGAAATATGGCTATGATTCCTTTAGTGGTGACCAGAGGAGCTGGGGGAATGAAAGGAACGTCAATTTCATGAGCAGATTAAACTTTATGCAATGTCGTTAGATGTATTGATGAAGATGTATAGAATTTTGTTATGTTTTTGTTTTAACAATATAATATATAGTATTAGAAAAATGTATTAACTGCTTTTATTTTTTGTTAATTATAAATTATGGTTTATAGTTTATGTTTTTATTTAATTTAATATAAAAACTTAAAAATATGTAATCAATTTTTTTGTAAAAAAATAAAATAGTAAAAATAATTTTAGAATGAAGATAGCTACGGATTTTTCCCTCTGTAATTTAGCTAGGGACATTGATGTAAATCTAAAATATGATCAAAATTAGCAATGGAAAAAATAAATTTAGCTAAAGAATTTTACGGCGTTAAAAATTTTTTGATAGAGAATTTTTCGAACATTAATTTTTTGCGATGAGCACATTAGTTTTGGAAAACGTTGGTCATTAATCCATCGCTATTCTGTTTTAGCAACAAAAAAATCCTATTTAACTAGGGAATTTTTCCAAGTTATTTGAATTTTTTTTGTAATGATATCTATCTGTCTATCTACCTAATAGTATATCTGTAAATCTATTTATCTAACTATTTGTATATCTTTATATCTACCTATATTTCTACATATCTATATATCTATATAAAAATCTATTTTTCTATTTGACTATCTACCTATATATCTTTTTATCTATCTATCTATCTATGTATCTATCTTTCTGTCTATCTGTATGTCTATCTATCTATCTATCTATTTTTGTATTTGTTTATTTGTCTATTTGTTTGAATCTCTAATTACCTATTTTTATATCTTTGTAATTGTATAACTGTATATCTTTCTATTTGTATATCTTTCTAACTATCTAATTTTGTTTCTGTCATCAGTCTTTTAGTTGATATATATATCTTTTTATCTACATATCTATGTATTTGTCTATCTATCTACCTATCTATTTGTCTACCTATTTCTCTATCTATTTGCATATTTGTCCATATGTCTATCTGTCTATTTATCTATTTTACTAACTATCTATTAATTTAGCTATTAATCAAACTATAACTCTATTAGTCTATCTATTAATCTATCATTATATCTATCTTCTTATCTATCTATTTATCTGTCCGTTGTTTGTCTATCTATCTATCTTACTAGCTAGCTATCTATCTATCTATATATCTATTTTTTTTGGTTATCAATCGATCTATCTATCTATATATATTACTATTTTTCTATATGTATATCTGCTTTTATATCCATCTCTCTATCTACTTATTTTTTTATCTAACTAACTTTATTTTTTTATTTTTCTATCTATCTATCTATCTTTCTATCTATCTTTCTATCTATCTTTTTCACTTTCTATTTGTCTATTTATCTTTATATCTATCTATCCATGTATTTATCTATTTCTCTGTCTACATGTCTATAATTATATTTGTCTATCTATCGATCAACTTATCTATCTATTTTCCTATCTGTATAGCTATCTATCTATCTATCTATCTAATATATCTATTTGTATAACTATCTAACTATCTAACTTTTTAACTATTAATCAAACTATTAGTATATATGTCATTATATTTAACTTTTTATGAATCTATCTATCTATCTAATTATCTATCTAGCTATATATCAATTTCTCTATCAGACTATCTAACTATATGTCAATCTATATATCTATCTTTCTACCTATCTACTTATCAACCTATTTATTTATCTTTCAATCTTTCTATATATCTATTTGTGTATCTATCTATCTACATTTTTATATGTCTTTTTATCATGGAATTTATCTATCTATCTATCTATCTGTCTATCTATCTATCTGTTTTACTATCTCTATCTATCTATTTGTCTAAGTGTATATCTTGTGATTTGTCTATTTGTCTATTTGGAATTCTATCTATGTGTCAATTTATATATCTATCTATCTATTTATTTATTTTTCTATTCATCTATCAATCTCTCTCTCTCTATCAATATATTTGTTTAGCTGTCTATCTTCCCATTTATCTATTTGTATATCTATCTATATGATTATCTATCTATCTATCTATCTATCTGACTATCTTTCAATCTATTTATAAGACTATGTGTCTATATATATATAAATATATATCAAACTATCTATATCTTTATATGCTTATCCTCCAATCTACTTTTTTGTCTATCTATATATATGTTTATTTGTCATTCTATAAATCTATCTATCTGTCTATTTTTTTAATAGTCTATCTATCTATCTAGCTCTCTATATGTTAATATGTCTAACTTTCTAATTATATATCTATTTGTCTATCTATCTATCTATCTATCTATCTAACTAACTAACTATATATATGTCTATCTATCTATCTATCAATAAAATTTTTTATTTGTCTATATGTTTATAAGTCTATTTGTTTATCTGTTTATCTATCTATCTATCTATCTATCTGTATATCTATCTATCTACCCATTTAACTCTCTACCTATCTTTATATCTATTTGTGTATTTATCTATGTGTCTATTTGTCTATATATTTATTTATCTATCTGACTATTTTACTATCAATAGAACGATCAGTCTATTAGTAAATCTATGTATCTATTTATCTATCCATATATCTTTCTCTTATCAATTTATCCATCTATCTATCTATCTATCTGTATATCTATCTAACTATTTGTCTATCTATATATCTGCCTTTCTACTCTTCAACCTATCTACATATTTGTTGATCAGTCTATCTTTCTATTTATCTATCGATCTATTAATGTATCTATATATTCATCTTTCTATTAGTCTATTTGTCAATCTATGTATCTATCTATCTATTTATCTATCTATCTATTTATCTATCTATCTATATGTCTATCATTATATTTGTTTATATGTATATCAATCAATCTATTTTTCTATCTCTATGGATATCTATCTATCTTTTTATCTATTTTTCAATATATCTATTTGTCTAACTATATATATATCTAACTCTATAACTATCAATCAATCAATCAATCTGTTTATAATTCTTTATATCTATCTATCTATCTTTGAATCTATATTTTTATTAGGATATTTGTCTATCTATTTATCAATCAATCTATCAATCTATCTTTCTTTCTATATTTTTATCTATATATATGTCTATTTATCTAACTAACTATCTATTTATTTGTCTATCTACCTATGTCTCTATTTGTCAAAATGGAAATCTATCTATCTGCTAATTTATATATGTACCGATCAATCAATCAATCAATCTATTTATCTATCCTACTATCTATCAATATTTCTATCTGTCTATCTATTTATTTATCTAACTATCTATTTATCAATCAATCTATCTATCTATCTATTTGTCTATCTTTCCATTTATCAATTAGATGATTTATCTATCTAACTAACTATCTATCTATCTATCTATCTATCTAGTAGCCTATCTTTATATCTATGTATCTATCTGACTATATGCATATATATATATATATATATATAACTATCTATATTTTTATTTGCTTATCCTCGTATTTGCTTTTTTGACTATCTATCTAAATTTTTTACTGTCAATCTATAAATTGATTTATCTGTCTATTTATTTAATATTCTATCTATCTATCTAGCTATCTATATGCTAATATATCTAACTATCTAATTATATATCTATTTTTCTATTAATCTATTTATCTATTTATCTATCAATCTATCGATCAATCAATCTGTCTATCTGTCTATCTATTATTTTATCTATATGGCAATCATCCTATCTATCTATCTGCTACCTATCTATATAGCTATTTTTGTATCTATTTATCTGTCTATCTACAGATCTATCTATCTATATATCAAATTGTCTATTTATTTATTTTTATTATCTATCTATTTATCTTTCTATTTCTTTATCTATGTGTGTGTGTGTATATATATATATATATATATATATCTGTCTGTCTTTCTGTCTGTTTGTCTGTCTGTCTATCTGTTTGTCTGTCTGTCTAACTATCTATATGTCTATTTATCTATGTGTCTATGTATATAATAGTCTATCTGTCTATCTATCTATCTATTTAAGTTTCTATCTATCTATCTCTATATCGATCTATCTATCTATTTATCTATCTCTATATTTGTTTATCCATCTATCGATTTATATGTATATCTGTGTATCTCTGTATCTATGTATCTATCTATATATCTATCTTTCAGTCTATTTATCTATCTGTCTATGTAAATACTATATATATATATATGATTATCTATTTATCTCGCTAACTTTCAATTTGTCTATCTTTCTATCTGTCAATTTATATTTCTTTTTATCTATATATGACTATTTCTCTATTAGTTTTTCTATCTATCTCTCTATCTCACTATATTTCTATTTGTCTATTTGTTTGTATATCTTACTATCTTTTGATATGTCTATCTATCTATTTATCTATATATTTATTTGTTTATCAGTCTTTCTATAAAATTATGTATTTGTCTATAAGTATAACTATATATATAAATATCTATTAATTTGTCTTTCTATTTATGTGTATGAATCTATCTGTCTATATTTCTATCTATCTATCTTTCTATCTATCAATCTTTCTATTTGCAAAATATTTATTTGTCTATCTATCTATCTATCTATCTATCTAGATATCTATCTATTTTTATATCTGTGTATCTCTCTAAATAACTATTTGTCTATCCCTCTAGCTATCGATATTTTTATCTTTCTATCTTTTTATATGTTTAACTATTTATCTATCTATCAATATATCTCTCTTTATGTATATTTGTTTATCAATCTATCTACCTTTTGGTTTATCTATCAATCTATATATCTATCTATCTATCTATCTATCTATTTATCTGGCTATATGAAAATATTTGTATCTATATATCTATCTATCTATTTATATTTTTGTTTATCTATCTATCTGACTATTTTTTATCTATCTATTTGTATATATGGCTATTTATGTATTTGTCTATCTGTCTCTCTTGGTAACTATCAATCTGTCAATGTCTTTGTGACAATGTGTCTAGGCATCAATGTATCTATGTCTCTATGTGTCTAAATGTATATGTGTCTATGAGTCTATGTGTCTATGTGTATATGTGTATATGTGTCTATTTCTCTCTGGGTCTAGGTGTCTATCTGTCTATGTATATATCTACCTATGTATATATCTACCTATATATATATATCTATCTATCAATCTATCAAACTTTCTACATATATATATATATATATATATATATATATATATATATATATCTATCTATTTGCCTATCTATTTATTTGTGGCTCTATATATTTGTGTAAGTTTCTATTTATCTTTCTATCTACTTGCCTACTTGAATATCTATTTATTTTTCATATTATCTATTTTTAACCTGTCTATCTAATTATCATTATATCTATCTATCAGTTTATCAATCTATCAATCAATCAATCAATTAGTCTATCTATCTATCTATCTATCTTTATTTCTTTCTTTCTTTCTATGACTCTATTCATCTATTAGACTATCAATCTATCTATCTATTTGATTAATGATCTAAATGTCTATATCTCTAACTATCTAACTGTCTATCTATCTATTTATCTTTCTATTTGTTTATCTATCTCAATGTATATTTTCTATCAATCGTTTAGTATATAATTCTATTAGTATATGTGTCTATCTATTTATCTGTTTATCTATCGATCAATCAATCAATCTATCTAAAAGTATCATTGTCTATCTGTTTACCTATCTATCTATTTATCTAACTATCTTTCTTTCAATCACTCTATTAATCTATTAGACTATTAGTCTATCTATCTATTTATCTAACTATCTAAATTTCTATATCTCTGACTATCTATCTGTCTATCTATCTATCTATCTTTCTATTTACATATCTATCTCAAAGTATTTTTCTTTAACAATCTTTTAGTATATAATTCTATTAGTATATGTGTCTATCTATTTATATGTCTATCTATCGATCAAAATATCTACCTACCTGTCTATATGTCTACTTGTCTATCTGTCTACCTATCTATCTATCTATCTATCTATTTATCTATCTATCTTCCTATCTATCTATCTTTATGTCTATCTATATGTGTTTCTGTATTTGTATATATCAATCATTCTATCTATATGTATCTATGTTTCTATCTATTTATCTATCAATATATATGTTTATCAACCAATCAATCAATCTGCCTATCTATATATATATATATATATATATATATATATATATATCAATTTGTGAATCTATTTATATGTCTATCTATCTATCATTTTATCTATGTATTTGTTGATTTGTGTCTCTATTTATCTATCTATCTATGTGTCTATTTAACTTTTTATTTTTCTATCTATGTATTTATTTGTCCATCTTTCTATCTATATATTTATCTATAATCAGATGTATTTATCTGTATATCTATCTATTATCTATCTATCTATCTATCCATCTATCTTTCTATCTGTCTTTCATGTATTTCTTTATATTTTTCTATCTATTTTTCTATGAATCTATCTATCTATCTATTAGTCTGTCTGTCAGTCAAACTATCTATCTATCTATTTGTCTATATATATATCTTACTAATTGTAGCTTTATCTATCTGTCCATCTATCCATGTAGCTATCTATCTATCTATCTATCTGTATATTTGTCGAACTGTCTATCTGTAAATCAATCAATTTATCTATCTATCTATCTATCTATCTATTTGTCTATTTGTCAATCTGCCTATTTCTATATCTATCTATTTGTATATCTATCTATCTAACTATCTATTTAATTTTAAATCTATCTATCTATCTATATATCTATCGATGTATATATCTATGTATATATATGTGTGTCTGTCTATCTATCTATATATTTTTCTTACTGTCTATATGTCTATCTTTCTATACGTATACTTTTAATTATATCTATCTGTCTATCTATCATCTCTTTATCTATATGTTAATCTATCTATCTATATATCTATCTTTCTCTCTCACTATCTTTCTATATATCTATATATCTTTCGATCTATCTATATGACAACATATATATATGTCTATTTGTTAATCTATCTATTTATCTATCTGTATGTATATCTATTTATTTGAATTTCTTTATTTCTATCTTTTATCTATATATCTATCTATCTATCTAAGTGTCTATTTATCTATCTATATTTATGTCTATTTATATTTTTTGCTTTTTGTCGATCCATTTATCTATATAACTATCTTTTTGTCTATCAGTAAATCTATATTTATATCTATCTGTCTATCTAATAGTCTATCTATCTATCTATTTATCTATATATCTATATCTGTATGTATATATTTATCTATCTATCTTTCTATATATAGATATAAATATAAATATAAATAAATAAATAAATAAATAAATATATATATATATATATATATATATCAATTTGTCTATTTGCCTATTTGTGTGTGTGTGTGTGTGTCTATCTATACATCTATATTTATATCTATCTACTTGTCTATCTATCTATCTGTCTATTTGTTTATCTGTCTAACTTTCTACTTTCTATATGATTTTTTTCTATCTATAAATCTATCTATAAATGTATCCACCTATCCATATATTTGTCTAACTGTCTATGTAGTTTTTTATCTATCTATCTTTCTTTTGTTCTATATATCTATATATTTTTATATTTGTCTATCTATTTATCTATCTATTTGTTTATCTATCGTTTTGTTTATTTATCTATCTTCGATCTCTCTATATTTTTATCTATCTATCTAATTGTTTTATTGTATTTTTGTCTATTAGTCATTCATTAAATCTATCTATCTATCTATATATCTACCTATGTATTTATCTATCTATATTTATATTTATCTATCTAACTATCCAAATGTTTTTCTATCTATCTATTGATATGTCTGTCTATCTATTTGCTATCTGTCTATATATCTATATATGTATTTATCTATCCATCTATATATCAATCTGTGTCTATTTGTTTATATATCTTTCTATCTCATTAACTACCTATCTATATATTTATATCTCTTTCTATCTATCTATCCATCTATTTATTTGTCTAATTGATTATATGTCTATCTAACTATATTTGTAACTATCAAACTATCTATCTTGATATCTATCAAAGTGTCTATCTTTAATCTATCTATCTAATTGTCTAAATATCTTTTCTATGTATTAGAATATCAGTAAATCTATATATTTGTCTATCTCTCTATATATCTATGTACTATCAATCAATCTATCTTTTATATATCTATCTATCTATCTATATATATGTCTTAATTATATCTCTAACTATCTATTAGTCTATCAATATATTAGTCAATCAATCAATCTGTCTATCTATCTATCTGTCTATTTATCTATCTGTTTAGGCAACTATATTTCTATTTGTCAAACTATTTATATGTCAATTATTAATCTATGTACATGTCTATATATCTATCAATTTTTATAACTATCTAACTATCTATCTATTTATATGTCTATCTATCTGTATTTATATATATCATTCTTTCTATTAGTCTATCTATCTATCTATCTATATTTTTGTTAATCTATTTATCTATATATTTATTTTTCTGTCTATATATATATATATATATATATATATATATATATATCTATCTATCTAATCGTCTATCTAGCTAGTTATCTATCTATCTATCTATCTATCTGTCTATCTATCTCTTTTGTCTATCAGTCTATTTATCTATCTATCTAACTATCTGTCTATCTGTATATTTGAATATATGTCTATCAATCTATATATTTAACTATCAATCTATCAATATATATTTGTCTATCTCATAATCTATATATCTAGCTATCTATCTATCTAACTATCTATAAATCTATCTTTCTATCTATCTATTTGTTTATCTTTATATTTATCTATTTATCTATTTAACTATCTCTCTATCTACTTATGTATCTATTTTTCTATCTGTATGTGTCTCTCTTTGTATCTATCAATCTATCTTTATCTATATGTCTACGTTTCTATGTTTCTATATTTCTATGTGTCTATTTGTCTATGTCTCTATGTGTCAATGTGTCTATGTGTTAATGTATCTATGTGTCTATGTATCTATTTATTTATCTATCAATATATCTATTTAATTTTCAATCTATATATCTATTTATTTTTCTATCTATCTATCTACCTATCTGTCTATTTGTCCATCAATATATGTCTATATTTCTAATTATCTATCTATCTACATGTTTATATATCTATTTATTTATTTAATTTTCTATCTATCTATCTTTCTATCTGTCTATCTGTCTATTTGCCTTTCTATCTAGGGTTGTATCTGTCAATTTATCTATCTGTCTGTTGGTCTATCTGTCTATCTATATATCTTTCAATCTATCTTTTCACTATCTTTGTATTCATCTATTAAACTATCTATCTATCTATTTATCTATGTATCAATCTATATATCTATATGTCTATCTATCTAACTCTTTATCTATATATCTATCTTTCTATCTTTTTTTTATTTGTCTATATGTGTCTTTATATATATATATATATATTAATATATAAGTCTATTAGACTATGTAGTAATTTATCTATCTATCTATCTATTGATCAATCAATCTATCTGTCTAATTATCGATTTGTTTATCTATCTATAGTTTATCTCATTATCTTTCTATGAATTTACTATCTATCTATCTATTTGTCTATCTGACTATCTATTTATCTATGTATCTATTTATTTATCTATATGTCTATCTAAATATCTATATATATGTCTACCTATCTAATTGTATATATGTCTATATGTCAATCAATCTATCTATGTAACTATCTATCTGTCTATCTATCTAACCACCTAACTATCTAACTATCTTTTTGTCTATAACTCTTTCACTTTATCAGTCATTCTACCTATATATATATATACATATATACATATATACATATATATATATATATATACATATATATATATATACATATATATATATATATATACATATATACATGTATATATATATACATATATATATATATATATATACATATATATATATATATACATATATATATATATATACACACACATATATATATATATATATCTATCTATCTATTTATTAGTCTATCTAATTGTTTATTTGCATATATCTATCTATTTAACTATCAAATTATCTATCAGTCTATTAGTTTATCAGTCTATCAGTTTATAAGTCTTCTTGTCTTTTTATTTATCTAACTATCTTTATATTTTTTTTATCTATCTACCTATCTATTTGTCAATCAATCAATCAATCAATCTGTCTATCTATCTATCTATATATCTATCAATTTATATACATATTTATCTATCTATTTATCTGTCTAACTGACTATTTGTCCAATAGACTTTCTGACTATTTGTCGATCATTCTTTATGTCTATCTATGTATTTTCTATATGTCTATTTTTTTATCTATCCATCTATTTATCTATCTATTTATCTGTGTCTAACAATTTATCTGTCTATATGGCTATCTATCTATATCTCTAACAATCAAACTATATATTTTTTTATCAGTCTAATAGTCTATCTATCTATCTATCTGATTATCTATATATGTGTTTATATGTATATCTATCTTATTTTCTATCTATCTATTTGTCTATCTGTCTATCTATCTTTATATCTATCTAATATCTATCTTTCAATATATATATCTATTATCTATATATATATATATCTACCTATTTATATATCTATGTATTTGTCTATATGAAAATCTTCCTATCTCTCTATTTACCTTTATGTTTATCTGTCTATAAGTCTATGTGTCTATATATCTATCTAACTAATTATCTATATGTCTATCTGTCTAAATGTCTATCTATCTATCTGTCTGCCAATCTATCTATCTATAATTCTATCTATATGTTTATATATCTATCTATCAATATGTTTATCTATATATATATCGATCAGCCTATCTATCTATAAGTCTATCTATCTATCTATTTATCTATATATCTAATTGTCTATCTAACAATCTATATAACTATCCAACTATTTTTCATTTTATCTATCTATCTGTCTAACTATCTAACTCTCTTTCTATCTTTCAGTATATCAGTCAATATATATATATATATATATATATATATATATATCCTTCTAACAATCTCTATATGTATCAATTTGTCTGTCTGTCTATCTATCTATATATCTGCCCTTCTATCTAGAATCTATTTATCTATATGTCTATCTATCTATTTTTCTATTTATCTATCTATCTATCTATGTGACTATCTATCTATCTATCTATCTATGATTCTATATATCTATATATTTGTCTATCTATCAATCAATTTGTCTATCTATTTATTTGTCTACTATCTATCCTTCAATCTGTCTATCTATCTATATTATCTCACTTTATCTATCTTTTTGTATATCAGTCTATAAGTCAATGTGTCTATCTTTCTATCTGTCTGTCAATCTCTCTATATCTTTATATATCTATTTGCCTAACTATTTATATGTCAATATTTTTATCTATATATCAATAAATCTATTTATCTTTTTATCTATATATTTGTCTATATGTATAACTTTATATTTTACTATTTTTATTTGTCTATGAATCTATTTATCTATCAATAAATCTATCAATCTATAAATTTATCTATATGTTTATCATTATAACTGACTATTTCACTAAATAACTAAAAATCTATATGTCTATC